>CM064521.1:22039519-22119519 GCA_032716605.1 Paralithodes platypus
GTTTTGACATTTTAAGACGTTCGGCCTATTAGTTTGGCGATTTTAACACCTTTTGATCCATTTCGTTGTCAATTTTTAAACCTTTCGTGCCATTTTTTCCTGGCGAGCGATAGCGAGCCTGTAATTATAAGAGGAACCGGCTTTCGTCCGGGACATTTTTCGACCGAAAAGTGTACAAATGTATAATGAGGAGGGGGGTCTAGGGGTGTTTTAAAAGGTTTGAGGGAGGTCTAGCGAGGAAACTAAAAATTAAATGAATACATGAATTAATAGACCCAAAGAAAAACATCCACTAGCCTCTGTGTGCACTATTAATATACCGGATGGCTCTAGGAGTAATTGGAATATTGTTTATTGACCGAAAGTTGAAGTGGCCGGTGGAAGATTTGATAGGGAGATGAATTGGGAAATTAATGAGTGGATAGTTTGACCTAGGGATAAATTAATACGTGGATGGATCGACCTAGGGATAAATTAATGAGTGGATAGATTTACCTAGGGATAAATTAATACGTGGATGGATCGACCTAGGGATAAATTAATGAGTGGATAGATTTACCTAGGGATAAATTAATACGTGGATGGATCGACCTAGGGATAAATTAATGAGTGGATAGATTTACCTAGGGATAAATTAATACGTGGATGGATCGACCTAGGGATAAATTGATTAGTGGATGGATTTACCTGGGGATAAATTGATGAGTGGATGGATTGACCTAGGGATAAATTAATACGTGGATGGATTGACCTAGGGATAAATTAATACGTGGATGGATTGACCTAGGGATAAATTAATACGTGGATGGATTGACCTAGGGATAAATTAATACGTGGATGGATTGACCTAGGGATAAATTAATGAGTGGTTGGATTGACCTAGGGATAAATTGATGAGTGGTTGGATTGACCTAGGGATAAATTGATGAGTGGTTGGATTGACCTAGGGATAAATTGATGAGTGGTTGGATTGACCTAGGGATAAATTGATGAGTGATTGGATTGACCTAGGGATAAAGTGATGAGTGGAGGGATTGACCTATGGATAAATTGATCAGTGGATTGATTGACCTAGGGATAAATTGATGAGTGGAGGGATTGAGCTAGGGATAAATTGATCAGTGGATGAATTGACCTAGGGATAAATTGATGAGTGGAGGGATTGACCTAGGGATAAATTGATGATTGGATGGATTGACCTAGGGATACATTGATGAGTGGAGGGATTGAGCTAGGGATAAATTGATCAGTGGATTGATTGACCTAGGGATAAATTGATGAGTGGATGGATTGACCTAGGGATAAATTTATCAGTGGATGAACTGACTGGTGGATTCATTGAACGCTGGATGAATCATATGGATAGATGAATTGACGAATAGGTGAGGTTACGGAGCTATGAATGTTGGTGAATTAAGCGGTTGCTGATATTAGGTAAGCTTCATTTAGTTGAGTTTGATTGTATACTAAATTTACCCTTTATCTTCCAGGTATGTGTCTACTAGAGGGAGGTACCGGGTACCGGTAGTAGTAAGGTAAATTCAGAGCTTTGTTTGTGTGTGTGTGTGTGTGTGTGTGTGTGTGTTTTTTTTTTTTTTTTTTTTTTTTTTTTTTTTTTTTTTCTCTCCCAGACTTAAGCTCCCCATCGAGAACTGGCTTAAGGTCAGTTCCTACTAATTTACAGGCTCGCTTTCGCTCGCCAGGAGTAATCTTAATGGAACGAAAGGTCTTAAAATCTCCAAAATAATGGGGCAAAAGTCTTAACAATGTAAACAACTCATGCGGCTAAGCATGAGGGAGAAGGGTTTTTTATACAAATAAACCTTAGCCTATTTTCGGTCTCATGAGGTACCACTACTAACATTATATTATTTTATTATAATATATATAGGGTATGTAATTATATATTTATTATAATATATATAGGGTATATAATTATATATTTATTATAATATATATAGGGTATATAATTATATATTTATTATATTATATATAGGGTATATAATTATATATTTATTATAATATATATAGGGTATATAATTATATATTTATTATAATATATATAGGGTATATAATTATATATTTGACTAACTTTTGCAACAACCTGGTTATATTTAGAGAAAGAAGAAAATACCACAACTACCCTTTTTTTTAACTTAGTTTCTTGATAATTAACAGTGTATTTCGTTACTTAAGGGCAGATATCCACTTGACGGATTTTTTTCTGGACCCCTTTCTCCCTCATGTTTAGCCCCATTGCATTTGAGATTTTAACCACGTTCGCCCCATTAGTTTAGCGATTTTAAGAACTTTCGCCCCATTTATGTCAATGTTAAGACCTTTCATGCCATATACTGTAGGTGTCAAGTTTTTCCTGGCGAGCGATAGCGAGCCTGTAATTTAAGAGGAACCGGCCTTCGGCCTGGAAATTTTTCTACCGAAAAATGTACAAATTTATCTTGAAAGGGGTCAAAGGGGGTGTAATTTTAAGCTTGATGGAGGTCTAGGGAACCAACTGAATACCTGCTGGGGAAAGGGGCGGAGCTTCCTGTATCCCCAGTGTGACATACAGTACCGTAGAAAGAGCCACAGGCAGCAAAACCGACTGGCAGCATTTCTTTTAATTTATCACGTACGTGTGTACGGGACGGTATATTTTACTGAAGCGCTTATTACGTACATGTGTACGTGACGGTGCCGAGGAGGTTAAGCCCTTTATTATTTGAGGACGCATTTGCTCTTATTATGGTTATGACTAGACGATTTTATGCAGTTTGGGAAGGGTCTCTAGTAGAAATCCAAGGGGTCCCAACGCCATCAATTATTCCTCCGCTCCCACAGATCCTTCATAAGCTGAATAAAATCGTCGTAAGGTAGCCAAGATAATGTGTTACTACGCATCCTAATGCTCCAGGGTTAATCACAGCTCGGTAATGAAGATGGGGGACGTGACATATTCTAGTCCGTTGAAGGGGGTAGTGCTTGGTTTTTGCTTTATTTATTTATTAACATATATATTTTTTGAGTTTCCTCGCTAGACCTCCATCAAATTTAAAATAGCACCCGCTAGACCCCCTTTCAAGATAAATTTGTAAATTTTTCGATAGAAAAATGTCCTGGCCGAAGGCAGGTTCCTTATAAAATTACAGGCTCGCTATTGCTCGCCAGGAAAAAATCGATACCTAAATGGCACGAAAGGTCTTAATATTGACAAATAAATTGGGCGAAAGGTCTTAACGGAGGTCCAGAAAAAGCGACTACCTCCCCCTTAAACTGAACAGAGTATAATCAATTTCAACTCACGACATGTTATCAATATAACCGTTTAAGTAAGAAAACGCCAAATGTAATTGTATTGTGTCTACCGTTAGACGATTGTATCCGCTGCATATATATTAACCCCTTCTGTACCGGTGACCTCCTTTGTATTCTATTTTGGCTACATTGAGACGATTTTATGAAGCTTAGGAAGGATGTATGGTAGCTAAAAGGATTAATTGAGATAGTTTGTAGCCATTTAATAGGCAGACGTCCTTCGTGAACTAAATAAAATAGTGTAGTAGTTACGGCAATATTATGAAAAAAGTCACCGGTAATGAAGGGGTTAAGAAGCATCTGTAGGAGTAAAATGGTAATGGTGGTAGTTTTAACCTATTGATTCCTAGACGTATTTCCTAAGTTGAATATAATCTTTAGTGCTGGCATGAGTTAAATAAAAAATGACACCATAGTTCTGAAGGAAGTTTTAAACTGCAAGATGGAAAGCTTCGAAATCGCTGTTTCATATTAATTGTAAGTTTCAAAATTCATGGTAAATGCCAAACTAAAAATCAAGTCACAGCTCAGTATAATCAAGATAGGGGCATATTAATTCTTCGCCCGGTTAAGATGAAATATAATAAATAACTCACTGAATTCTCAGAACATAATTATTGTTTTGTAAATTAATATCAACGATGGTGTCTCATCTTTTAAAGTATACATTTGATTTCGTCTCATAATATTTGTGTTTGCTTTCTACATGTTGTATGGGTGTTCTGTACTGAATACCAGTAAGAATTTACTCTGTTTTGTTTCTAAATAACAAACAGAGAATCATATGAGGTTCTACAGTAGGTATAATACACTGTCGTTAAAAGGAGTGTGGCCAAAAGGTCTAGCTGCTGAGCTAGTAAATAAATGTATCATGGAGAGATATTGGGATAAAATATTGTTTGGGAAGCCAACAACCCGACTGCACGCCATCTAGTGTAAGTTCTCCAGCTATCATGTCCAACGATCGAACCCATAGGCTGTAGAAACGTTATGTTTGGAGGGAGAGCTGAATACACAAAATAAAAAAACAAGCAAGATATATATGATATATGAAACAAGGTAACCAAAACAAAGTTCTGCATACATTAAGGAACCACTGAACGTATGTGTCAGTAGTTTGCAGATGAAAGGTGAAAGCGAATAGAATCCAAATGAAGAGCTAGTGAGGAGAGAGGAAGTACATAAGACGTTACAGAACATGATGTGTGAAAAAACGCCTTAAATTGGTGTAGGCCTACTGTAGTAGAAGTTATATTGTATATGTGTGTGTGTGTGTGTGAGTGTGTGTGTGTCAGAGAGAGAGATTGGGGGGGGGGGTCATCGATAGAGAGAGAGAGAGAGAGAGAGAGCAAGCGATTGTGCTCTGCTAGAGTGCGTGCGTGCGTGCGTGAGAGAGAAAGAGTGGGTGTGTGAGTGAAACCGGGGTATCTGTATAAGAAAGAAGGAAGCTAAAAAGAGATAATCCGTGACGAAACAACAACTGCAGGGATGATGTTGCAAGCACCAGACAAATTACGGCCCTCGCAGATCCCGGATTGCACAGGGGAAGAATGCAACTGATGATTCCTGGCAAACATAAATTGCTTCCAGAAATCCCTCCCCTCGTGGTTGATCGCGGCCGGTCTTGTTCTGGGGCGGCTTAACTGGATCTATTCAAGGGCTGGTATTGTTTTACCTCTTTTGTTGCGTCCCAATAGTTCTGTTATTTTTTAAAACGAAATGTTTCGCTCCAATAGATTTCGGGGATCGTTTGAACTGACATCGGAGACTAGATTATGCATACATACATACCGTACATACATACATACATACATTTACAAACCGAGTGTTCCACACAAGGTGCGGTTTCTGTCTCACATACTAATGAGGATGTTCCAGGCAGCTCTGTACAGAGCTGCCTCACTTGTTAAGTTTTTATATTTGAGATCAGAGTGTATAGTCTGATCTAACGTTTTTTTAAGTCTACCCCTCGGTGCAGCTCCCCGATGTTCATGGACTTGCATCTTTTCACCCACTTTAGTTCATCCATCTTCTCTAAATGACCAAACTATTCAAGCCTGCTTGTGCACACTTCATCACTGATACTCTTGACCTTTAACTGTCTCCTCAGATTTTCACTAGATATCCTATCTTGTAGTTTGGTCTCACACATCCATCTCACCATTATCAATTTGTTACTTTCCATTCTGCTGATATCATCCGCTTTGACAGGCCATGTTTCTGAAGCATAGGTCGTTGAGCTTCGAATACACGAAGCATACAGGTTTCCCTTCAAGGGAAGTGGGTAGTCTGCTCATGATTAGATTTAGAATTGGCGATAGTGGCGGCTTCAGTACCAACATTTGTCTATCAGGTCCAACAACTCGCTGCCAAAGTTCACACTCATTCAACATGAGTTCCCCCTTGCATACAATACATACAAATCTCTTCATTTCAGACTTCTTCCTCAGTAGATGTTCTTATACTCTAGTACAGCATATTTTTCCATAGTGTACCCAGCATTGACAAATGCTACACTGAATTGAGTTTGCGCCCACCCTTTTCCTGCATATTGCACATGGGTATGCACCACTTTCTTCTCCCATCTCCTCACCCTAATCCACTGTGCTTAACATTTTGTTTACATCAACTCCTAATCTGTTACTTGACATGCCCTACCTCCAGCTCCTGAATTTGGCCTTGGCATCCTGTACATTATTTGCAACAAAAACTAGGTCATCTGCGTTTAACAGTTCCCGAAGGAACCCTGTTGTATAATATCTAGAACCGTCTAGAGTTTACAGAACCGTCACAAAGAGGAGAGGGCTTAATGCAGAGAATCCAAAACTAACTGTAAACTCCTGAATCAGTAAAGCTTTCACTCCCACTGCCTTTCGTAAGTCCTCGTACATCTTCATTATCACACGCACCAGCCACTCCTCTATTCCAAGTTATTTCATAGCCCACTCTGTATCATCTCTGGGCACCCTAATAGCGGTAGTTTCCAGATCTACACACACAAGATATAGATCCCTATCTTTATGTAAAAACTTCCCACAGTTGCCTGACTATTAAGATAGAATCGATAGTACCACATCCTGGCATGAAACCGAACTGCATATCATCGATAGATATGCTTTCCCTAATCAAACCTTAAAAGACTCTCTCACAGACTTTCAAGGATTGGTCAAGCATTTTCAGGCCTCTATAATTACCCTTTTCTAAAGAATCCCTCTTACCCTTGTATATATTTACTAGCACAGTTTTATGCCAAACATACGTATTCCCTCCCTAAAAAAATATATCACATTATTTTTTGTATTGAATAAAATCCGGGAGATATTAATAATTTATAAGGTACAAACTGTGAGCCATTTTTCCGTCTCCCTGTACACTAAAGGGCCATATCGTTCACCGGCTATATTGGCACATTCCTCCCTCTTCTCAATAAGCCACCCTCACGTCACCTTCTTTTAACGGTTTATGGCATTTTGCTTTATTGAGGTGAAGTTAAACTGCAGTGCTCTTTTCACCATAGTTCTACAGCGCTGCTAAGCTGTGGCCCATTTTTGCCACCGTCGTGAACCGACGAGAGGCTTATTGCAACTGTTTTTGTTGTTGTTGTTGTTGTGCTGGATCAGCTGAAAGTGTTGTCAGAGGGGGATGAGACTGGCAAGGAGAAGGGTTAGGATCGGGCGGGTGATTGATAGCGTTCGAAGGAGGCCTTTGGTGCTGTGCAACACTTGTTATAATTAGTTGTCGTCGTATTCGGTCCTACTTTTACATATAATACCGTAATATTTGGTCACAATACTTTGTTCACACATTCCGCTACATATTGAGCTTTTGTGAAGAACGAATATAATTTCGACGTTCTACAAATTAGCTATAACAAGAAGATCCCTACATCATTATTTTAGTGTGATTATACTGTTATACAATTTTACTATGGTCTGTTATCGATTCTAAACTATGGGGCAATACTTTTTAGTCAGTTATTGTGAAGATTAGCCAAATAAAATATATTCGGGTATCACAATTATAGACCTATTGTTATCTATTTAGTGTATTTATTGTTTTTGTATTATCTGAATTAAGTTAACTAGAATTAAGCCTTAAAGGTGGTGGTGAATGAAAGCGCGTATCTATTATTTATCATCGATTTGAAAACATTAAGGTGTTCCATACTAAGAAACAAGATATTCTCACTATACTCTTAAAATTAATACAGTACCAGGGACGTCCTTTTCATAATTTTCTGGCAACTAATAGACGATTTTATTCAGCTTAGGAAGGACTTGTAGCAATAATAAGACTTCAAACTATCTCAACCAACCCTTTTAACTAACAAGAGAAATAACACACGTCGCTGGTACTCAAAGGGTTAACATTAATTGGATCTACAAAACAAACCCGTGATAATAATACTAAAGAGCCCCGAACTGTAGCCAGAATAAGTTGTCCATCGAAAATTGCCAGACAAAATATTTATTTACTCCTCCTTAAGGGGAGATCTCCACTTGAGGGATTTTTTTCTTGACCCCTTTCTCCCTCATGTTTAGCCCCATTGCTTTTGATATTATAAAATGTTTGCCCCATTAGTTTAGCGATTTTAAGAACTTTTACCCCATATTAAGACCTTTCGTGCCATTTAGGTGTCGATTTTATCCTGGCGAGCGATAGCGAGCCTTGTAATTTAAGAGGAACCGGCCTTAGGCCGGGACATTTTTCTACCGAAAAATGTACAAATTAATCTTGAAAGGGACTCAAGGGGGTGTAATTTTAAGGTTGATGGAGGTCTAGGGAACAAACTAAATACCTGCCCTTAAGCCAGTGCCACACGAGGGCTTTTTCCGGCAAATTTCTACGAGCAAGATTTTTTTTTTCCTGTAACATATTGAGGCTATTTAGCATTGGAATCGTAAGCTAGACTGAAGGTAGGTTAAGTTAGGTGGCTGAATTCTAGTAACACTTATCATTTTGAAGCTGCCAGACTACAATTGCACGTAAACATTGACGGAAAAAGTGCTCGTGTGACGCCGCCAACTTTTGAATCCGATTTTAGGTTACTAGTCACATTTATCCTATGTGCGTGTGTGTATGCTATTTTTATTTATTATTATTTTTTTTTAAAAGTCGGCTCTTATGGCCATCCTCTTTCTCCTGTTGCTCTTATGGGCGCTCTCTTTCTCCTGTTGCTCTTATGGCCATCCTCTTTCTCCTGTTGCTCTTATGGTCGCTCTCTTTCTCCTGTTGCTCTTATGGTCGCTCTCTTTCTCCTGTTGCTCTTATGGTCGCTCTCTTTCTCCTGTTGCTCTTATGGTCGCTCTCTTTCTCCTCTTACTCTTATGGTCATCCTCTTTCTCTTGTTGCTCTTATGGTCGCTCTCTTTCTCCTGTTGCTCTTATGGTCGCTCTCTTTCTCCTGTTGCTCTTATGGCCATCCTCTTTCTCCTGTTGCTCTTATGGTCGCTCTCTTTCTCCTGTTGCTCTTATGGCCATCCTCTTTCTCCTGTTGCTCTTATGGTCGCTCTCTTTCTCCTGTTGCTCTTATGGCCATCCTCTTTCTCTTGTTGCTCTTATGGTCGCTCTTTCTCCTGTTGCTCTTATGGCCATCCTCTTTCTCCTGTTGCTCTTATGGTCGCTCTCTTTCTCCTGTTGCTCCTATGGTCGCTCTCTTTCTCCTGTTGCTCTTATGGCCATCCTCTTTCTCCTGTTGCTCTTATGGTCGCTCTCTTTCTCCTGTTGCTCTTATGGTCGCTCTCTTTCTCCTGTTGCTCTTATGGCCATCCTCTTTCTCCTGTTGCTCTTATGGTCGCTCTCTTTCTCCTGTTGCTCTTATGGTCACTCTCTTTCTCCTGTTGCTCTTATGGTCGCTCTCTTTCTCCTGTTGCTCTTATGGCCATCCTCTTTCTCCTGTTGCTCTTATGGTCGCTCTCTTTCTCCTGTTGCTCTTATGGTCGCTCTCTTTCTCCTCTTACTCTTATGGCCATCCTCTTTCTCCTGTTGCTCTTATGGTCGCTCTCTTTATCCTGTTGCTCTTATGGTCGCTCTCTTTCTCCTGTTGCTCTTATGGTCGCTCTCTTTATCCTGTTGCTCTTATGGTCGCTCTCTTTCTCCTGTTGTTCTTATGGTCGCTCTCTTTAACCTGTTGCTCTTATGGTCGCTCTCTTCCTCCTGTTGCTCTTATGGTCGCTCTCTTTCCTCTGTTGCTCTTATGGTCGCTCTCTTCTTCCTGTTGCTTGTATGGCCACTCTCTTTCCTCTGTTGCTCTTATGGTCGCTCTCTTTAACCTGTTGCTTATATGGCCACTCTCTTTCCTCTGTTGCTCTTATGGTCGCTCTCTTCCTCCTGTTGCTTGTATGGCCATTCTCTTTCCTCTTGCTCTTATGGTCGCTCTCTTCCTCCTGTTGCTTGTATGGCCACTCTCTTTCCTCTGTTGCTCTTGTGGTCACTCTCTTCCTCCTGTTGCTTGTATGGCCACTCTTTCCTCTGTTGCTCTTATGGTCGCTCTCTTCCTCCTGTTGCTTGTATGGCCACTCTCTTTCCTCTGTTGCTCTTATGGTCGCTCTCTTCCTCCTGCTGCTTGTATGGCCACTCTCTTTCCTCTGTTGCTCTTATGGTCGCTCTCTTCCTCCTGTTGCTTGTATGGCCACTCTCTTTCCTCTGTTGCTCTTATGATCGCTCTCTTCCTCCTGTTGCTTGTATGGCCACTCTCTTTCCTCTGTTGCTCTTATGGTCGCTCTCTTCCTCCTGTTGCTTGTATGGCCACTCTCTTTCCTCTGTTGCTCCTATGGTCTCTCTCTTCCTCCTGTTGCTTGTATGGCCACTCTCTTTCCTCTGTTGCTCTTGTGGTCGCTCTCTTCCTCCTGTTGCTTTTATGGCCACTCTCTTTCCTCTGTTGCTCTTATGGTCGCTCTCTTCCTCCTGTTGCTTGTATGGCCACTCTCTTTCCTCTGTTGCTCTTATGGTCGCTCTCTTCCTCCTGTTGCTTGTATGGCCACTCTCTTTCCTCTGTTGCTCGTATGGTCTCTCTCTCTTCCTCCTGTTGCTTGTATGGCCACTCTTTCCTCTGTCGCACTTATGGCCACTCTTTATATTGGTGCTCTTATGGCCATTCATATTTTCATGTTGCTTTTACGGCCATTTTTTTTATCATGTCGCTCATGGCCACTCTCTTTCTTTCTTTTGATGTTGTTTAGCCACTCTTTCTTTCATTCTTTATTTTGTTGTTCCTTTGGCCACTCACTCTCTCTCTCGTTCTGTTGTTGTACTCTTGCTTACTCTCTTTCCCTTCTCCTATTGTTCCCTTTGGATATAACTCCGCTAAGGGTGGCTACACAGGGACCGCATATCCGCTATTTTGTGTCCGGTTCGTTTGTTTACGGACTAGATTATTATGGGCCATTGCGGACAGTTCGCAAATCTGTCCAGACCCCATCACTGTCTTCTAAAATCCCTACTGTTGTTAAGTGGGGATTTTATTTTATTTATTTGTATTTATTTATGATTTTTTTATTTTTTATTATTATTATTTTTTTTTTTGGGGGGGGGGGGTCTATTTATCTATTCATATATTTATTTTTTTATTTCCTTGCTAGACCTCCATCAAGCTTAATTAAGATAATACCCCTAGACCCCCCTTCGAGATAAATTTGTAAATTTTGTTTTTTTATAAACAAAAATCCTGGCCGAAGGCCAATTCTTCATAAGTTACAGGCTCGCTTTCGTTCGCCAGAACAAACCGAAAGGCACTAATATAATATAGAAATGGGCTGAAAGGTCTTAAAATCGCCAAACTAATGGAAGGAACATCTTACAATCTCAAAACTACTGGGGTTAAACATGATGGAGAAGGGAGTCCAGTAAAAAGCAAATGCAAGCTCTTAACCCTGTTAGGTCCGAGGAAGGTCTTTTGGGGCCTCCCCTGTTTAGGTCCATTATTTTGGAGATTATAAGACGTTTCATCCCATTAGTTTGGCGATAATAAGACACTTCACCCCATTCATTTTTTTTCCGGCCGAGCAATAGCCAGCCTATAGGGTGTGTTCACGCCAAGGCCGCAACCAGACATATTATGACGCAAAATGTATCGATTGAAGTGAAATTTTATTGAATTGACATAATTGTCCCTGTATTGTCTTGATATGCACCATACAATTATGCTCGTTTTAATAAACTAACTTGTTTTATTGTGTTTACTTGGCTTTAATTTAGGAGGGGCCAGGACATTTTTCTACCGAAAAATGTATAAACTTATCACGAAGGGGAACTTTGGAGTGTTTTTAAGCCATACGGAGGTCTTGGGAAAAAACAATAATAATACAAAATAAATAATAAGAATCTTCCCCTTAACCCTTCTTTAGCGGGGCCCGACTTAAGTCCGTATGGAGAAGAAAGGACTATGTGGCGGGGCCCGACTTAAGTCTGTGTGCAATTTTGGCGCAATATTGGCTCTGAGAGAGAGAGACGAGCGACGGGTGGAGCATAGGTTGCCTCATGACTGCTTGCCACGGTTGCCGTGGGCCTACTGACATATACAACACACACATCCACCCTCCCTCCCTCGCTACACGTAATTATGTAACGAAATGACCGTATTTTAGCGATTTTGCCCTTCGGTTGCACAATCGTTGCAAGATAACCAGTGATTGTAGAAGGATGGTTCAGGTGTCATTGGAAAGCTCAATTAACGCCCTTTCAGGGATACATAATTGTATTACGCTCTGGCTCTTGTTTATGCATGAAAAAGAGCACGGAAATAAGCTCGTTTAGGGTAAAACCACCCGCTTGGCAGGTAGTAGAATTTACCGACCTAGCCGCTCGTTGAGTGTTAAGGGAGCCCACCTCCCTTTTTTTTCTCTTTCTCTCCCTCTCTCTTTGGCTTGTATACATTCAGCCTACTGTTTTAAGACGTTTACCCCCATCCAGGTGTCACCATTCTGGCGAGCGGTAGCAAGCCAGCATATATATATTTTTGTTTTGACAGCAAGCTAAATTTGTACATTTTTTTATAGAAAAATGTCTCCGGCGAAGCCGGATATCTCCATACAATGCTGGCTCGCTATCGCTCGCCAGGAAGAAATCGACACCTGGATGGGGATAAACGTCTTATAACAGTTGGCTGAATGGGGCCGAATGGATACAAGCCAGGTAAAGAGAGAAAAGGAGAGAAAGATACTAAAAGCCGGTGACCCCCCTTAAGATTCCCGATCCTTGGTATGTCTGTTTCCAAGAAGAACTCCAGCCCCAGCCACCATATAAATACTTCACTTGTTTTCTAAAGATCCCGGTCACTTGCGGAATGGCTCACTAATAGGTGTTGGCTTGGTGGTGCATAAAGGTGTCTTGGGCCTGGAGGTTGTTTTTCTTCTTGGGATTTTTGTCTGGGTGATTTTGTCTTGGGCCTGGAGGTTGTTTTTTTTCTTGGGATTTTTGTCTGGGTGATTTTGTCCCACATCAATTTTATCCTACATCCTAGGCCATTTCTCCAATTGCCCCGTAGTTATTTTTGTGATTCATCGCACAAAATAAAATCGGAATAATAAGAATGGTACTTTGTTTTTTAATGTGGTAATATATTTACTTATTCAGTTGCAAATACATATATCTACTTGGTCTTTTTAAAATAATGTATATAGATTTTAATGTTTAAAGAACACTCATATTACGAAAACTATACCTAATAGGCTGGTAGATAGTAGTTGGGGTACATCTTTGGGTTCTTGCAATGCTTTTGGGTTAATCCAGACTGTACCGAGGACGTACTTTTCATTATATTCTCGCAATTATTACTTTATTTGATTGGGTTTAGGAAGAACCTCTAACCATTCAAAGGCTACAAACTATCTCAATTCATCATTTTAGATACCACAGATCTTTCCCAAGCTGAATACAATCGTCTAATAGTTGCCAGAATGTAATGAAAAGGACGTCTCCGGTACAGAGTGGGTTACCAACATGGCGGCCGATATTCACAAGTTGAGGTCAAACTTCTGCCCCCCTGGTATGCCCGTTTCCGAGAAGAACTCCCGCCCCAGCCACCAACTCGTAAATACTTCACATTTTTCGGATTGTCTCTAACGGGATGGAAGTTCTTCGCGGGGCTTTTCTTATTGTCGTGCCAGAGTCGCCCTTCACTTGTTCGTTAACTTTTTGGTTGATTTTTTCATTTATATATTAATTGTTTCCTCCCTAGACTTCCATCAAGCTTAAAAAAAACACCCCCAGGATCCCCCTTCAAGATATATTTGTACATTTTTCGATAGAAAAATGTCCTGGCCAAAGGCCGGTTCCTCATAAATTACAGGCTCGCTAACGCTCGCCAGGAAAAAATCGACACCTAAATGACATGAAAAGTCTTAATATTGACAAAATAATGAGGTGAAAGTTCTTAAAATCGCCAAACTAATGGGTCGAACGGTTTATAATCTGAAGACTAATGGGGCTAAACATGAGGAAGAAGGAGGACCAGAAAAACGATCTATCTCCCCCTAAGTCATTTATCAGATGTGGAGTATTCTGTGAATGGAAGTAATAACACAATGGTGAACTATAGAATCCACATATATTGCCATTATTCAAACATATTTTGGTTTTAGTAATTACACAAGCTGAGATAAGGGTTTTTATCTTATTCGAGTAACTCACATTGAGACTTTTAATGGATATTTATTAGGCTAAATTACAGATATTCCACTGGTCGGAGGCTCCCTCTTGGTTCCCCAGCCTTCGAGGTGTGAGTCTGAGATGGCTCCTTACTGACTTTGTACTCTGTGAGATGATGGAAGCATAGTAGAGTGGATCCAGTCAGGGCCTTCATCTTCATTGTGGCTGGAGGTAGGAGGAGTGTTAGCGTCAGTGTTGTAGGCTTTCTCTTGGTGGTTACTTGTAGCTGTTCTTGTACTTTTGTTTTATTAAAGTGACAATTACAAAGTGGTGTACTATCTATCTTATTCTAGTTCCCTTATAGTTTATCTTATTGTACCTCCCTAAATTCAACCTAGTTGCTCCCCAATTCGGCCCTCTGCTACGGCCATTTCAAAGTCGACGTCTCTCACTCTTGTCCTCTGTAGCAGGGAGGACCTTGTACCCCTGAGACACAGGAGTGCAGACCTGAGAAGAGAGAAAGAGAGTCTGCATCTCATCCAAGTTATGACTTAGCATCTATGCTGGCGCTTTTTCTCCGATATTTGTTCAGCTGTTCTTATACTGTACCACAATCAGCCGCAACAAAGTTGTGATATTTAATATCCCAGTTGCAGACAAAGAACAGTAACCAGTCGCAATCGATGTTACTATACTATGTGTCCCAGTCACAGACAAAAGATGAACACAGACTTGTCTTACTATGTGTCCCAGTTGCAAACAAAGAATAACAACCATTTGCAGACTAAGTTGTCTTTATTCCGCCCGTCGTAGATGAGGCGATATTGACTCTGGTTTCAAATGCAAGAACAAGAGAAACAACCGTAGATTAAGTGCCTAGGACAGTGGCAACTTCTGCTACATCGGGGTACTTCAGTTTCAGGGTAGCAACAGACTATGTCAAAGGAGGTACGGTACAGGGTCTGTGTAACAGGTTAATCTTAAATGAAGTAGCTTCAAAAGGGAATAGTGACAATGCTTCGTTTTCCATGTTTCGCTCATGTTCTCTCTTTGCTTTGTTGGTAGACTTGTGCAGCTGCCCTGGTGTCATATTATGAATTTGTGATAATATCAAAGCGTAATTTAAAAAAAGATTATTTAATTTGAGTACGGTAGTATATACTTTATTATTGTTTTATTTCTATGTGTATGAAGGAGACAAAAGGTAGGCTGTCTGTAACGACTGTCTCCCCCAAAGCCAAATGAGTGAGAGACAGCCAAATTCAAGGTATGTTGCGGTCAAAATGCCTGGACACATGAAGTTTAAAGCAGCCTAAGTCATAAGATGAAGGAAAGATTTATTGAGGGAGAGAGTTCCAGAGCTCACTTGTTAAATAGAAAGAAGACTGAGAAAATGTGTTAATTCTTGGGTTGGAGAGCTGAACAGAATAGGAGTTGGATTGTGTTGAAAGGCAAGGTGCCACCCACCCACCGCAAAGGAAAGGGTATGCTGTGAGAGAGCTGTGAAGGACACAGATTGTCGTAATAGCGATAGAAAAGTGAAAGAACTGCATCATTACAGCGTGTTGAAAGAGATAGTAAGAGGTGGTGAGATGATAAGACGGAATGCTTTGGACTCTACCCTTTCGAGAATTGTGGTACCGGGTACTGGGGGAACCTCCCCACACATGCAAACAATACTCGATACATGGCCGCACTGTGCCCCTGTAGAGAGCAAGAAGCAATGTGGGGATAAAGAAGTTACGGAGTCGGTTGAGCACACCCAACCTCTGGGAAGCCGTTTTACCAAGAGTGGTGATATAGTCTTTCCAGAAAAGTTTAGAGGAAAAAGAGACACCAAGGATAATGAGAGGAGATGAGGGGTGGATTTGTGTATTGTTGAAGAATAAGTGATAGTCAAGTGGAAGATTGTGACGGGTAGACAGATTGAGAAATTGGGTTTTGGAAGCTTTGAAAGTAACAAGATTTAATTCTGCCCCAATCAGAAATTATTGAAAGATTAGAGGATAGGCACGCCGAAGCCAAAAGAAGGTAGTTTGGATATAAGTTATTTGTGCCAGACTCTTATGACTCTTTTGATATGTTTAGCACAAGTCTCGCCGATGTCCCGAAGGGAGGATAACCAAGAGTAGGAAAGTAGATCACCAGTAGAGCGGCCTTTAAGGCAGCCATACTATCGATCTGAAAGAAGGTTATAGGAAGTCAGATGCTTATATACAGTAAACAGTTAACATTCCTTTGGTTTGTTACAAATTATCAAGCACTAGAATTTTGAAGGACTCTTCTAAAACAAAAATGCTTTAACAATAGTAATACAAGAGATGCACAATTTGTTTCATTAGAGCAAGCCAGATATTACCTGATAAAATAAAAGGAAGATGCGGAAACTGTCGTGTTATCTTACAATAAGCACTATTTGTGTATTTCGTTCTTCAGTTTTGTAGTCTCATCATTGGGAGTTTTCCTTGCAAATTATGAAATAGATAAGTTCTATTTGTTATGTGTGTAATTGAATTGCGTTTTTGCTGGGGCGAGATACGTTTAGAAGTGTATGATATTGATAGTGCTACTCAGTAAATCTTACATTGCTTAATTACCTCGTCAGTATTTGTTAATTTACATATTTTTCCGTTATTATTGTTATTTGTTGATATAATGTACTAACCAGCCTTTCTACTAATTCGTCTAGAAAATCTCTAGCATGTGTACTAATGAAGTTTGGTGGATGTTCATGATAACCTAGCCCCCTTGAAGTGGTCATTTTTGTGATGAACTTTGATGACCAAAGTTACCACCCCAATCCACACCCTACCCCACCCTTCACACCCAAACCCCACCCGTGCCCTAGTTCCACCCCTACCCAACCCACCACACCCCACCCGTGCCCTAGTTCCACCCCTACCCAACCCACCACAACCCTACCCAACCCACCCCACCCCTTCCCAACCCACACCCCACCCCACCCCACCCGTGCCCTAGTTCCACCCCTACCCAACCCACCACACCCCGCCCCAACTCACACCCCACCCCACCCGTGCCCTATTTCCACCCCTACCCAACCCACAACCCACCCCACCCATGCCCTAGTTCCACCCCTACCCAACCCACCCGTGCCCTAGTTCCACCCCTTCCCAACCCCCACCCGTGCCCTAGTTCCACCCCTACCCAACCCACCACAACCCACACCCCACCTCACCCATGCCCTAGTTCCACCCCTATCCAACCCACCACAACCCACCCCTACCCATCCCACCACAACCCACACCCTACCCAACCCACCCCAACCCCACCCCACTCCACCCGTGCCCTAGTTCCACCCCTACCCAACCCACCACAACCCACCCCCTACCCAACCCCCCCCCACCCCCTAACCAACCCACCAGAACCCACACCCTACCCAACCCACCAGAACCCACACCCCACCCCCTACACCCACACCCCACCCCACCCCACCCGTGTCCTAGTAATGAGAGGTTTTTAGTTTGCTCCCTATAATTCTATCAACCTTAAACAAAAATACCCACAAGACCCCCTTTTGAGATAAATGTGTACCGTGTCCCACCCGAAGGCCGGTTCCTCTTAAATTACAGGATCGCTATCACTCGCCAGGAAAAAAAATCGACACCTAAATGGCACGAAAAGTCTTAAAAACTACATAAATGGCACGTAAGGTCTTAAGATCTCCAAACTAATGGGGCGAACGTCTTAAAATCTCAATGTTAATGGGGCTAAACACGAGGGAGAAGGGGGTCTAGAAAAATAAATCCCGAAGGAAATATTTCACCTTAAGCCTCACTATCCAAACAAATAACTATTTAGAAAAATAACAACAATAATATATATATATACCGGTATATATATATATATATATATATATATATATATATATATATATATATATATAATATATAAATATATATCTATATACTGTATATATATATACCGTATATATATATATATATATATGTATATATATATATATATATAGATATATATATATATATATATATATATATAATAAAAGCTTTGTGTACATGTAAACCTAGCACTTTACCCTTGTTCTAAAGTTTCAACCCGTCCATTATTGTGAAGGCCAAAACCCCCCCCTCCACCCCCCCCCCCCCAGCACAGCACGACCAGGGAGTCATTCTTGTATATTTAGTTTGGTTGGTTGGTTTATTTGTATATATATTTGTATACATTTGTTTGTTTGTTATATTTACATACTAGTTACTTATGCATCACCCTTTTATTATTATTGTTGTTATTGTTGTTGTTGATATTTTTATTATTTCATTATTATTATTATTATTGTTTTTATTATTATTTGTATACCTGTTATTTTTTGTATTATTATTATCTTTATTTTTATTATTATATTTATTATTATTATTATTGTATTAGTATATTTATTTTTATGTTCGATGCATATATACTCTAATTTAGTGTTATTATAATAATAAAATAATAATGATAATAATATAAATATAAATAATAATAATGGCAATAATAACAATCTCAATAGCAATTATAATAAACAAAATATATAAATGATTAAATAACCAAATAGATATATAAATAAATAAATAAATAATATTGCTCCCTGTCAGGCCCCAATTACAAACAAGGGCCAGCCGAAGCCACCATCACGGAGGACATTCAAATGGAAATCGAAGTCTTGGGACGCACCTCTCAAGCAAACCCATCCGCCAGGAGAATCGTACTAACAATACCGGTACCATAGTTCCCGCCATGTTGCATGCAAAAGTTACTTAAGTCTATATAAATACACTCTAGGACTTCCGTCTTATCTATTTCTGAAACTTTGTCTATTTCTGAACACTTGTTCTGCTTGAATGAATCCATGAAAACCTCATACTAGGTAAAGAGTTTAGAGTTCGAAGTCTATGTGATATATATATATATATATATATATATATATATATATATATATATATATATTGTTATATCAATGTTAATTTTTATCATTGTGAAGACAACTAATTGTCTCAGGTCCAAGCGGCCAACACCTCTACTAAATGTATATTTGTGTAAAGATTTGTTTACCGGTACTTGTGATTTTTATTCCTACGAGGTTTAAGGTCAGGGTTAGTTTTTCTTCCATTCAGTCGGATTGAGACACTATAAGTTATTGAAAACCTGTTCCTATAAAAAGTATCTTCGTAGCTTAAAGGGGTAGTGCTTGGTTTTTGGTCTATACTGTATATGCACTTATTATTTTTTTTTTTTTTTTTAGTTTCCTCGCTAGGCCTCCATCAAGCTTAGAAAAACACAACCTACAGTAGACCCCTTTTCAAAATAAAGTTGTACATTTTTCGGTAGAAAAATTTCCCGGCCAACGGCCGGTTCCTTCTAAAATAAGAGGCTCGCTTTCATTCGCCAGGAAAAAAATCGACACCTAAAGGGCACGACAAATTTAATATTGACAAAATAATTAGGCGAAAGGTAACAAAATCGTCAAACTAACGGAACGAACGTCTTAAAACTTCAAAACTAATATGCTAAACATGAGGGCGAAGGGGGTTCATATAAAGCGAGTACTATCCCCTTAACGCTCCCTCAGTACGGCACCTCTCACAACTAATGGTTTTTCTTTCGTGACCCGAGAATTATTGGAAGTTCTAGGAGCCTTGAAAACTGTGCCTGGGGGTTCGCGGCCCGTTTGTCAATTATTGCTCGCAACCAGGGAAGGAAAATTATGGGGGCGGTGGGGGCGACCTTTTTGCACCTGCCCTCAGTTATTTATTGATGGGATTATTGGACTCGGATTTGGGCTTCATAAATTGTACGATATTTTCAATCGTCTCCGTTAAAGTGTTTATATTAGTTTGCTGTCTTGGGCTCTATCAAACTTAAAAATAAAATAATAACACACCCAAGACAAATTGTACATTATTCGGTAGAAAATGGTCTCAGCCAAAGGTCGGTTCCTCCAAATTACAGACTCGCTATCACTCGTCAGGAAAAACAATCGACACCTAAATGGCATGGAAGGTCTTAAAATCGCCAAACTAATAGGACACACGTCTTAAAATCTCAAAACTAATAGGGCTAAACATGAGAGAGAAGCCCAAAACCTCTCCTTAATAAGTGGTATCGGTATTCAGTATATTGTGTGATCAAATTGGTCACACTGATATTAAGTCTTGAAATATTTCCTGGAGCCACATTAACCGTGCATTCGAGTCCACGGACTGCCACATGTGTTTGTAAATTTCATTAATCGATTTTAGGAGCATGGTTGGTTGTTGGAAGGAACATAATAATTCCAGTACGCTCATAAAATATACTCTGTTCATGTTAGGTAGGCCAGAAATTATGACTTCAACCTAATATAACTCAAGAACAACTACCGTAATCGAACAAATATTTCTACCATTTAGAAAGAATCAGCCAGGGAATATGTGCAAAAACTTCCAACCCATTTGTTCTAGCCCGTTTTGAGTTACAGAGGTTAGGTGTCACATTTTCTGGCCTACCTATAATGATTGGACTTATAGTTTACCACTGTAGATAAGTGTACGTTAATGATTACCGGTATCAGAATATCTTTAAATGTAATGTTTTAGTCTTTGTTTACATTCAAATTTAGATAGTATATCTGAAGGTGCCTTTTGAAGTTAGTTGCAAATGAATAATATGCAATTTATGAAACATTCTTACCTATATCACCTCGCAGTGCAAAGACACCAAGACCCTGTTACTCACACTCACTGCCATATTATGTATTAGTAGGGTACATAAAGATCCCATAATACCTGTTAGGTGTGAAAGTAATTTTAGACACATTAGTTTTTTCTGATATGGAAACAACAGCCACAAGTTAGGGGTATTTAGGTACATTGAAACAATACTCACATCCAAGTCACCGAAAGTGCAGGATCTTGTGGCTGATCAGCAGAATTTTGGGGCATATATATATATATATATATATATATATATATATATATATATATATATACTGTATATATATGTTTCTAATCTCTCAGTGGGGTTCGAACCGCCGACCGTCAGGACGATAGCCGACGCTTTAATCAACTACACCACTGTTCGAACCCCACTGAGAGATTAGAAACATTTAGTGGCTCACGTGTATTTGTTATATATACTATATATATATATATATATATATATATATATATATATATATATATATATACAGTATGTATATATATTGTATATATATATATATATATATATACAGTATGTATATATATATACCGGTATATATATATATATATATATATATATATATATATATATATACAGTATATATATATATATATATATATATATATATATATATATATATTTTTTTTTTTTGGGGGGGGGGGCGACTCAAGACAGAGCAAGAACAGGGAAAACACAAAACATAACAGAAAACAACGAACACACAAAAACAAAACACAAATTCACACACATCTAGGTCATTCAGGAGAAGACCCAGAGACCAGTGTCACCAAGGTCCCTCCAGCACTCCCCCGGCCCCCGACCACCCGGAGAGGTTCCGATCTCGGCAGGCAGACATGCAGCGAAGCCTTACCACCACAAGCCCGCCCACCACACTTCCAGGCGCACCCTTCATATTGATCGTCTCCCTGGGCCAGGGCGCCTGATGGACTATTATCTAGTCCAACTTACGCCCAACCCCTTCCCCCAAATGACCACGTGTTCACTCATCTATTCACAAGCATTCTCCATTCATTCCTGTTTATTACCACTTCTCTTGCCTGATCTATAGTCATTCCTCTATCATCCAAAGCTTGCCTTATACATCTCCATCTCAATGGGGATCTTCCTGCCCTTCTATCTCCCCTTGTATCTCTGACTCACATATTCGCTTTGTAAGCCTTTCATCTTCCATTTGTTCAACATGACTATATCAGCTCAGCATCCTTCTGTCCATTCTGGCTGACAAATGTTCCTGCTGCCCCACTCTCCTACGTATCTCTTCATTCCTCAATCTGTCTCTACGAGTAACTCCACACATACTTCTCAAGCAGCTCATCTCCATCACATCCAGCTTTCTTCTCTCCTTTTCCTTCAGAGCCCATGTCTCAGCCCCATACATCACTGTTGGCACAACAATTCCTTGATACATTGCACTTTTTACATTCATTCCGAGAGTTTTCGCCTTCCACATACTTCCCATTGCTCCGAAAACCTTCCTTCCTTCACACACTCTCTGTTTTACCTCCATTTCCATACCTCCACTCCAGCTTATTGTTCTTCCTAGATATTTAAAACACTCTATTTGGTCCAATATTTCCCCATCTAGCCTCACATCTAGATTTACCCTACGATCACCCCTATTACACACCGTAACTTTACTTTTATTGACGTTCACCTTCAGTTTCCTCCTTCCACAAACCACACCAAACTGTTTGACTACACGCTTAACATATCCCCCAGTAATAAAGAGTGACGTGTAATACAGATAGTGTGTATAATTCATCCCAACCTATTGTGTTACTGTCAGCCAAGAAGGTTGCCTTTCCTGGCAGTACCCCGACAGTTATAGGAAAGTAAGGGGCTGCTGTTTCTGGAACACCTTCTCCTTCATGTTTGGCCCCATTAGTTTTGAGATTTTAAGACGTTCTCCACATTAGTTTGTCGATTGTAAAACCTTTCCAACAATTTCTTTGGCAATTCTAGGACCCTTCGTGCCATTTATTTGCCGATTTTTTCCTGGCGAGCGATAGGGAGCCTGTAGTTTGAGAGGAACCGGCCTTTAGCCGGGACAATTTCCCACCGAAAAATGTACAAATAGATTTCGAAAGGGGGTTTTGGGGTATTTTTGATAAGCTTGATCGAATTACAGGGAGCCCCCCCCCCCAAAAAAAAAGGAAAACAAAGTAAAACAAATAATAAACAACAATAATAATAATAATAATAATAATAATAATAATAATATAAATAATATAAATAATATAAATAAATATAAACTTCCCCTTAATGGTGGCCGCTCTCTCCTATTATTCTTGAGATAAATGATGGTGGTGTATCTCTGTCTTCTTTTGATCTGGTAGCAGCTCTGTTTCTCGTCTTGTGTATGGGTCAAAAGGTGATCGCTATTTGTTTTCTGTTTCTAAGGTGTCTGCTCTCTTTCTCTTTTTGTTATTGTTTAACTTACCTGCTCTCTTTCTCCTGTTGCTCGTAAGTCCACTCCTTTGTCTCCTGTTCCTCTCTGGCCACTCTTTCTCCTGTTGTTGCTATGGCCACCCTGTTTCTCCTGTTGTTCTCATGGTTATTTTATTTTTCCTGTTGTTCTTATGGCCACTCTGTTTCTCCTGTTGCTCTTATTTCCACGCTCTTTCTTCTGTTGTTCTCATGATCATTTGCTGTCTCCTGTTGTTCTCATGGTCACCCTCTTTCTCCTGTTGCTGTTGTGGCCACTGTTTCTCCTGTTGTTCTCATGGTCATTATTTTTCTCCTGTTTCCGCTCTCTTTCCCCCTGTTATTTCTATGGTCACTAGCTCTCCTGTTGCTCTTATTGTAGCCACTCTGGTTCTCCTGTTGCTTTTAAAGGGGAGGTAGTCACTTTTTCTGGACCCCCTTCTCCCTCATGTTTACCATAACAGTTTTGAGATTTGTAGACGTTCGTTCCGTTAGTTTGGCGATTTTGAGACCTTTCACGCCATATATTTATCAGTATTTAGATTTAGCATTATATAGGTGTCGATTTGTTCCTGGCGAGCGATAGCGAGCCTGTAATTTTAGAAGGAATCGGCCTTCGGCCGGAACATTTTTCTACCGAAAAATTTACAAATTTATCTTGAAAGAGAGTCTAGGGGATGTATTTTTTAAGCTTGATGGAGGTCTAGCGAGGAAACTCAAACATACATTAATAAATGAATATATTGGCCAAAAAACAAACACTATGCCCCTTAAGGCCACTACATCTTTCTCCTGGTCGCTCTCTTTCTCCTGTTGGTCTTGAGATAAATTGTGGCCGCTCCATTCCTCCAATTGCTCTGGAGATATGATAACCCCCGTGTCTCTCTCTCTCTCTCTCTCTCTCTCTCTCTCTCTCTCTCTCTCTCTCTCTCTCTCTCTCTCTCTCAGGGTTATAATATAGCGTGAAGGTTAATTTATGAGTTTACCCCTTTTTTAATAATGTTGGGTGAAGTGGGCAAGACCATTTATTCTAATTATTACAAAGCATTAAGGGAAGAGTGTTTGTAATTTAAAGTTTGCTCCCTATACCTCCGGCAAGATAAACAAAATATACCCACAAGGTCCCCCTGCGAGATAAGTTTGTACATTTGTTTCGGTAGACAAATATCCCGGTCTAAGGCAGATTCCTCCTAAATTGCAGGCTAGTTATCGCTGGCCAGGAAGAAATTGACACCTAAATGCCAGAAAGGTCTTTAAATTGACGAAGAAATAGGGGGAAAAGTCATAAAATTGCAAAAGTAATGGGGCAAGCGTCTTAACCCTTGTTTAGCGGGACCCGACTTAAGTCGGCCTAGAGAAGAAAGGACTATGTGGCGGGGACCGACTTAAGGCGGTGTGCAATTCTGAGCAATATTTGGTTCTGAGAGAGAGACGAGCGGTAGGCGGAGCGTAGGTCGGCTCTGACCGTTCGGCACGGCTCTCGCGCCAGCACTGGGCCCTACTCCACACACACCCACACTCACTGCCTCGCTACACAGGGAATTATGTAAGGAAATTACCGTATTCTAGCGATTTTGCCCTTCCGTTGCACGATCGTTACAAGAGAACCCGTGATCGTAGAAGGATGGTTCTGGTGTCATTGGAAAGCTCAATTATCGCCCTTTCACGGATACATACTTGTGTTACGCTCTGGCTCTTGTTGATGCATGAAAAAGAGCACGGAAATAAGCTCGTTTAGGGTAAAACCACCCGCTTGGCAGGTAGTAGAAGTTACCGACCTAGCCGCTCGTGGAGTGTTAAAATGTAAAAAACAATGGGGCCAGAAAAACCAGCCTCTTAATTCGCTATGGTGGTTATATTACAGCCACACCATATGATGCAGGGTTATAGTCTATTTGCTTTAAGTAGGCGATAAATCATAACCTCTATCCTCTGTAACTCAAAAAGGGCTAGAGCAAATTGGCTTTACATTTCCCCATCTATTCCTTGACTGACTCTTCCCAAATGGTAGACATATTAGCTCGCTTACTCTAGTCGTTTTTGACTTACAGAGGATAGAGGTAATGATTTCTCACCTACTTACAGCGAATAGACTATAGTTCTTGGTTACTGTACACTCGGGCACCAGAGTCTCTACCTCATACATAACTATTCATGAACTTCACCTATTTCGAATTATGGAAGCATATCTCTGGAAACGAATTAATGAATATAATTTCCTATAAATCAGCTACATCATAAATTACATTATTTATTGAAAAGCAAGTTCTACCCAAAAATCAATGCATACATAAAAACATAGGGGGTTTCGCGCATTTTTCTGAGTGGGCTACAGACTATGGCATCCGAGTGTACCTCCCTCTTCTTAGCTATACCCTGTTTATTGTAAGCAGGACACACATCCAGACTCCAACCTCTCATAACTTCGAAAAGGACTTCAGTAATTAAGAGAGAGAGAGAGAGAGAGAGAGAGAGAGAGAGAGAGAGAGAGAGAGAGAGAGAGAGAGAGAGAGAGAGAGAGAGAGAGAGAGAGAGAGAGAGAGAGAGAGAGAGAGAGAGAGAGAAGAGAGAGAGAGAGAGAGAGAGAGAGAGAGAGAGAGAGAGAGAGAGAGAGAGAGAGAGAGAGAGAGAGAGAGAGAGAGAGAGAGAGAGAGAGAGAGAGAGAGAGAGAGAGAATAAGCGGGGCAAATTATAGCCCGTTTATTCCAGCCCTCCTTGAGTTACAAGATAGCGTTAAGGGGGAATGGTTAGTTTTTCAGGACCCCCTTCTCCCTCATGTTTAGCCCCATTAGTTTTGAGATATTAAGACGTTCATTCCATTAGTTTGGCGATTTTGAGACCTTTCGACCCATTTCTTTGTCAATATTAAGACCTTCCGTGACATTTAGGTGTCAATTTTTTTCCTGGCGAGCGACAGCGAGCCTGTAATTTTGGAAGGAACCGGTCTTTGAGCGGGACATTTTTCTACCGAAAATTGTACAAATATATCTTGAAAAAGGGTTAAGGGGGTGTTCTTTTAAGCTTGATGGAAGTCAAGCGAGGAAACTCAAAATTGATTAATAAATAATTATATAGACCAAAAACAAGCACTACACTCCCTTAAGACATTTGCCCTAATTATAGTGAGCAGACTAATCTTGTATGTAGAAATGAAAATGAATCCGAAAAACTGCTTCTAATCCCGTTACAGATCCCTCTTCTACTCAAATCCCTGAGTTAGGCGGTGTCACACGATCGATTTTTCCGTCAATATTTATGAGTAATTGTAGTCTGGCATTTTCAGATTTAATGTTTCTTAAGAATTTAACTACCTAACATTATCTACCTTCGATCTAGTTTCCGATTATAGTGCGAAAGAGCCTCAAAATAGTACGAGAACAAACTTGCTCATCGATAATTGCCGAGAAAAGCGCTCGTGTGACACCACCTTCAAAGTAGCCAAGATGTGTACAGATTACGGGCGAGCATCCGAGGAGTGTAATAGGATGGAAGGGTGTCGGGCGCTATACTTCGTAATCTGATTATAAAGTTTGGCCTCTTACGTAACCCGGGTAATCACAGCTCCCCCTAGTTGGTTCTCCAGTACACAGAAATTGGACTAACTTCTTCATTATTTTTTTACCTCTAGTACACAGAAATTGGACTAACTTCTTTATTTATTTGTATTTATTTTTTACCTCTAGTACACAGAAATTGGACTGGCTTCTTTTTTTGTTTTCTCTGTCATTATCAACGAGAGATACAGTCATAGGGAGATACAGACCTATTCTACGGCTTTATATATATAGCTACCGGTATATAGTATGGGGTCGTGAAATATATTCAAAACAATGTAAATTTGTGTACTGTAGTTCATCAACGCCGTGAGCGCCACCCCTCCTCTGTCCCGGTACACTTAATTACCTTTGCATACATTAAGGGGGTCACATGCTTTATTTTCTCTCTCTGGGTTGTATCCATTCGGCCCCTTTCAGCCTACTGTTTAAGACGTTTATCCCCATCCAGGTGTCGATTAGTACCTGACGAGCGATAGCAAGCCAACATATTTTGGATAATGTGTTAGACAGCTGGCTAAATGTTTAAATTTTTTGATAGAAACATTTCTCCGGCAAAACCGGATTTCTCCATAAAATGCTGGCTCGCTTTCGCTCGCCAGGAAACCCCCCCCCCCCCCACATGGATGAGGATAAATGTCTTAAAACAGTAGGCTGAACGGGGCCAAATGGATATAACCAAGAAAGATAAAATAAGCAGGTGACCCCCCTTAACAACACCCGTATCACACACCAACAGTAACATCAGCCAAAGGGAAGCTTATTAGCACTGGAACGGTAGTGTCCTGATGAATATGTGGTTTTCTACATTTTGACTTGGTAGTGTGAATTTTTATAAGCGCATTACGTGTTGAATTAGTAGGGAATAATATAAGGAATACGGCAAGTCTGTCGGCTGTCCACTTAACGGATTATTTTTTATGTATTTATTATTATTTATATATACCGGTATGTTTTTTTTGTTTTTTTGTTTTGTTTTTGTTTTTTGTTTTTTTATTAAGCTCTGGATATCCGTATGCTTGATTTATAAAGCAAAGTAAAAGGAAATTATGAATTGAATCATAGACAAATATTTTACAAACTTCCAAACTTTTGTTACATTAGAAGTGTGTTTATAATGTTGATAATATGTATAATTGTTTTGGATATTAAGAGTTGTTGTAAAATTGCTGGAACTTTTTTCCTGGAAGTGAGAGCTGAGACTGTGACCTTGTCAAAGTATGTATGTATGTATGTATGTATATACTCAGGCCCAATCCCCACTTTTCCTTTTGTTTGGGGGGGGGGGGGGGGGGACTCAAGACAGAGCCCGAATAGGACCTTGTCAAAGTAACTAATTTAAATTTGATAGACATTTAATATGACTAATTATGCATTTTTGTAAGTAGTTAGTAGTAATAGTAAAACTAGTCTATTACCATTTTCTTCTTTGCTTCCATTTTGTAAAGGTACCGGTAACCACCCCAGTTACCAGAATACTAATTATAGCCTGCACCATTTCCGCCACATCATTTCATCTTAACAGCTCTATCATTTTTTCACTCCCGACATCATCACCTCGGTCTGATGAAGTGGTCGAAGGTGAAAGTGGTGGCTGGTTATTTCGCCATTAACTCCCTTCGCTCACTTTAAAGTTGGGCTTTGAAATCTGTTAAGCTAGGTCAGGCCAGGTCATGATAAAGTGAAAATGAATTGAGTATAAAGCATTGTTTCCCCAAAGGCTTACTCTTTATTATATCATTTCTGCGGCCTCTCTCCGCCTCACTACCCATCAAACATGTTCATTCATAATCATATATATGAGGTAAGGATTTGCTATCAAGTTAATTCGAACCGAATATGGTTAGAGTGCTTACATACAGTATAGACAGTGACGACAGAGGGGATCCAGGGATTTAGAAACAATAATGTGTCAGGGGACTTGTGTGCTGATGGATATAATATTGATGGATGGCTAAATAAAATGAGGGATACATAAAATATTATAGGGTATATAAGCTGGAAACGTTTGTGTTGACATAATGGTGTGCTATGGGTTAAAGCGTAAGGTAGAACAAATTTGGATTCCGTAAACCAATTTGACACTACGCTCTCTATAGGTGCCCTAGTGAGAGCTATCACAGGT
Source organism: Paralithodes platypus (assembly GCA_032716605.1). Taxonomy (NCBI): domain Eukaryota; kingdom Metazoa; phylum Arthropoda; class Malacostraca; order Decapoda; family Lithodidae; genus Paralithodes; species Paralithodes platypus. Next base: position 22,068,238 of record CM064521.1, read on the forward strand.
TACATGCTGACAATCCAAAAACTATGGAGAGTGTGGTTTGTGGCTTGATAAAGCTTGTATAAGAGAAAAATCGTCCACTACAATACAGGTCCATCCTCATGACGGTGTATTTATCACGCCTAGGGAGAGCATCTAGCGAAGGATAGGCTTGGGATGGAGTGCATTTGGTAAACAGAGCTCTATTATGAAAAGCAAACTACCCCTTTCATTGAATAGGAAAGTATACAACCAATGTGTTCTCCCAGTACTGATGTATGGATCAGAAACTTGGAGTATAACAAAGTGTCTAGAACGTAAAGTTAGGAGTGCCCAAAGAGCAATGGAGAGGATAATGTTAAACATAACTTGAAAAGGCAAGAAGAGAGCCTCTTGGATAAGAGAACAAACAGAAATAGAAGATATTCTCAGTGTTATAAAAAGAGGAAATGGTTCTGGGCATGTCATATACTTGAAGAAATGATAACAGATGGACAACTAGAGCGACAGCATGGGAACCGAGAGATGGAGCTACAGGAACGGGTAGACAGAGAAGCAGTTGGAGGGATGAAATCCGAAAATTTGCTGGGGTATGATGGAATAAGTTAACGTCTGACCTGTTAAAGTGGAAACGTTTGGGAGAGGCCATTGCCATGCAGTGGACTAACTCAGGATGATGATATACAGTATATATACAGTATATATATATACCGGTATATATATATATATATATATATATATATATATATATATATATATATATATATATATGTGTAGTAAAACTCGCTAGGAAAATTGAAACAATGGAACACCAAGCTTTCGTCTATTCTCTCAAGACATCTTCAGGGTAAGACAAAACCATATGCAAATTGGGATGAGGCTAAGATGATCTACTGGTCAAGCTGCTATTATGAAAGACTATTTGCCGAGTCCGCCTTGATCAGAGATTGTATAAACACTATGAATCTAAATGATGGCCTTTACAAAATAGATAACATCCTGCTAAATCTCCTCAATAAAATGATAAAATAAAAAGAGCTAGAAATAGATGTCCAGACCGTCAGATCATAGATTGAAACAGCTTGTAGTTTGACACCTGACCCTTTATGTGAGGTCTATCCTCATAGTATTAGATAGTTAGGTACCTTATTAATACTATACACATGAGGTATGATCACTATGTATTTTCTTTGTGTTTTGTTTTGTTTTATAATAATTATTGTATATATGTATGTTTATGTATGTATACAGTACATGTGTGTGTGTATGTATATGTGTGTTTATGTATAATTTATATACTGTGTAGCTGTGAGGGGGATTAGCCAGGTGTGGGCTATTCGGCCTTATAAGTAGGGTTGGGTATGGGTAGGATCTGCCTTGTTTGACCTTTCGGCTTTCTGCAGACTCCCATAATTTTTTGTTTCTTTTTCTATTTTTCTTATATATGCAAGTTCATTGATGTGTATCAAATTGTATAATATACAATTTGATACACATCAATGAACTTGCATATATAAGAAAAATAGAAATGTATATATGATTAGATTGTATTGTTAGGCACATTTCAATGTATATATGTTCATATATTTTGTATATAAATTAAGTATGTTCCTAAAAATATGGCAACAGGCAGTAGGCTGGCAATATTTTTTGTATTTATATGCTAGATAGCAACTCACAGATGATTTAGGACGGGTATTTAAGCCTCACTCTCCCCCTGTTTTCTTGTATTACCCTGAAGATGTCTTGAGAGAATAGACGAAAGCTTGGTGTTCCATTGTTTCAATTTTCCTAGCGAGTTTTACTACATAATTTGATCACACGTATTTGTGATTTTACCTCTCTACACATATATATATATATATATATATATATATATATATATATATATATATATATATATATATATATATAATAGTTCCCATCATGAAAAGAAAAGAAAAATATGAGGACTTTAATTTCCATGGGGCATGATTGAGAAATCAGTGTGACGGAATAAGGCATCATGTTAGAATTAAGTATAGCACTTTTTTATTACCGCTAATCTTGTATGACATGTGGAAATAGTGATCCGCTACAACAGAGGTCATTAATGCTGTCCTTAACTTTTAGAAGTTATTTCGAGCTCAATTGATCACTTGCGAGTTTCGGCCTATAAGGAAGTTGAAGCTGTAGACATCGATATGTAGCAGAAATACAAGCGCATTGATTATACTTATGTGTGTACTACAAACACGTTATTACTTTTATTTCGGTTAAACAATAATGTCTAAAGACCCTCATTCGAGATAAACGAGTGCATTTTTAAAAAATGGTCCGACCGAAGGCCGGTTCCTCCAAAATTGCAGGCTCACGTACGCTCGTCATGAAAAAATCGGCACCTACATGGCACGACTGGTCTGAAGATTGACAAAGACATAGGGCAAAAGGTCTAAAATCCCTCTCCTTGTTTACAATGATAAGAAAATTATATTGAACCTTTGAAATGCCTCCTACCACTGTTATATTCTCAACAGGTAGAGAGGAGAGTGAGAAACCTGGGATAGGATTGAAAAGGGGGCAGCGAAAATGGGATGAAAATGAAGAGACAGACGGGAAAAGGGGGATAATATTTTGGTTCTGGGGGGTAAGGGTTGACAAGGCGAGGATCAGAGAGATGGTCCAGGACATAAGAGAGAGAGAGAGAGCGAGAGCGGGGGATGTTATGAGATGGCGTGAATAAAATATTAGAAGGGGAAACCTTATACAAATTGCCTCTCATGTCCCCCCCCCCCCCACCCCCCACCGTCCGTTACGTAAACTGCGTTTTTTTTATACATAACCCTTTCAATCAGATGACGCCAGTTGTATTTTATTTTAGCTACCTTCATGTTGTGCTATTCAGATTTGGAAGTATCACTAGGTATGAAATGGTTAAATGCACTCAGACTACTAATTTTAGCATGCCCTTCCGAAGTTGAATAAAATCGTCAGGAGTTCTAGGTAGAAAGTAACACAAATTTGAGTCATCTTACCAGAAACTCCTAAAAAAGGTATTTGATCTATAAGTGTGAAGATAGCTATACTAGATGGTTTACTTCCCGGGCATAATCACCAGGGAAAAACAAAAAATAACAAAGAAAAGAGAATTGGTAAGGCATGTGAGGAGATCATCAGCTTTGTCTTAAACAATAAGGTACATTTAATTTTCCTTTCTCAAATATTACCCAGTTTATCTTTCAAAACCTCTGTTAGTATGGATAATAGTTATATTTTCTTGCTATTTTCCTGCTAACATTAGGCACTTTTGTTCAGATTAGGAAGTATGCCTCATAATCAAGAGGTTTAACACTATTTTGAGTAACTCCTTTGCTACAGCTATGCTTTTGTTTCTTGCATTCTGGATAACGCTAGACGATTGTATGACGCTCAAGTAACGTTACCCGGAGTGAAAGGGTTAATATATGCAAGGCAGTATCACCATCAAACTGAATTACCCACATACATTGCCAACCTTAAGGGGAGATTTCCACTTGAAGTATGTTTTTCTGGACCCCTTTCTCCCTCATGCTTAGGCCCATTGCTTTTGTGATTTGAAGACATTTGCCCCCATTAGTTTGGCGATTTTAAGAACTCGCCCCATTTCTGTCAATTTTAAGACCTTTCGTGCCATTTAGGTGTCGATTTCCTCCTGGCGAGCGATAGCGAGCTTGTAATTTAAGAGGAACCGGCCTTCGGCCTTCGGCCGGGAAATTTTTCTACCGAAATAATGTACAAATTTATCTTGAAAGGGGACATAGGGGTGTAATTTTAAGCTTGATGGAAGTTTAGGGAACAAACTAAACACCTCCTCTTAACTCTTGCCAGGTTTTTTATGTACAGTTAACGTCAATAGTTCGCCTAAAACCTTGTTGACAATTTGTGAGAGTTCCAACGAGAGGAAGACATTAACATGGCAATTCTACGATGCCAAACCAATAGTGCAAGTCACGGCATACCATAGTCCATTTATTATTGATAGGCCAATAATCTTGACCACTAACCTCTATAACTCACAAACGGCTAGAGTAATTGAGCTAATATTTCTACCATTTGTGACGAACCAGGTTGGGACTAGGTGTAGAAATTTACAGCCCATTTGCTCTATCCCTGTCTGAGTTATAGAGGTTAGGAGTCACAATATCTGGCCTACTGATAATGAATGGACTATAGAAACACGAGCTCTCTCAAAGAATAGCTGTCTATCTATCTATCTATATACTCAGGCCCAATCCCCACTTTTTCCTTTATTTTTTGTTTTGTTGTAGCTATACTAACCTAAAATTACACAGTTAATGGCCAAGATTGTAGAGTCTTGTTCATTGGACCATCTTAACCCCTTCTGTACCGGCGGCGTCTTTTAACTATATTCTGGCTACTGTTAGACGATTTTATTCAGCTTAAAAAGAGCTTCCGGCAATTAACAGGTTTCGAAGTATCGCACTTAACCGTTTTTACTACCACAAACCTTCCTTAAACTGCACAAAATCGTCTAAATATAGCTAGAATATGATGATAAAGACGTCGGCGGTATAGAAGGGGTTAAGAGTCCCACTAATGAATATATCTGATCAACCCTTTCTGTACTGTCATGCACTGTTTTATGCTACTCTGGCTAGCATTAGACACAGTTATCAAGTTTGAGAAAGACCTTAGGATCTCGGTTACCCTTTTGAGTTAAGCAGATTCCGCCTCATGCGCCGTTAAGACAGATAATAATCTGTAAAATATTTACATTTCCTGGTATTAAGGGGGCTCACCTCGTATTTTTTCTCTCCCTGGGTTGTATCCATTCGGCCCCATTCAACCTACTGTTTTAAGACATTTACCCCATCCAGGTGTCGATATTTTTCTGGCGAGCGGTAGCGAGCCAGCATATTTTTAATTTTATTTTTGACAGCAGGCTATATTTTTACATTTTTCGATAGAAAAATGTGTCCGGCGAAGCCGGATTTCTTCATATAATGCTGAAAGCGACACCTGGATGAGGATAGACGTCTTAATACAGCAGGCTGAATAGGGCCGAATGGATATAAGCCAGAGAAAGAGAGAACAAAAGCAGGTCACTCTATTAAAATAATATGTTTTGGTTAAGGCAAACACAACTCTTTCTTTATCCTACTGTTATAAATACCGGTACCTGGTTTGCTTCTCTTTCTATCAGCCCACGATTAATTGCGAAAAAAATAAAAAATAAAAACAAATATATATACAGTATATATATATATATATATATATATATATATATATATATATATATATATATATATACCGGTATATATATATATATATATATATATATATATATATATATATGTATACAGTATATAATATAGATATATATATATATACCGGTATAATATATATATATATATATATATATATATATATATATATATACCGAGTATATATATACTGTATATATATACGGTATATACTGTATATATATATTATATATACCCTCTTTTCTCGACGTGTCTCACAACTCTGTAAGCAACGTGGGGATGATGAAATTGCTAAGGATTGCAAATCATGTTCTATTCTACAATAGGTGTTGTTTTTACTCCCTTATTTGTGTTTCTTGCTGCATGGGGATTCCTTCACACATTTTCATTTCGGTTATAAATTGGGAGATAGGTGAATGAGGGTGAGCCTCCGTAATATGCTATGTTTTTCTCTTTTTCAAATACAGTAAGTAGATTAGTAAGTAGATTTAATTCGGGTTTTTTTGAGTGAAATTAATACAAATAGATAAACAGCCTTGTAAGAATCAGCAGATATGTTGTTGATCGTTTTCTGTCGTAGTCCCTTGTACGTACCTGCCACCTACTATGCTTCCTGTCCGTATCCTTGCTTCGCGACACGAGTGCTGCCAAATGTATATAGGCTTGCCTCTCTTGTGTGTATGTGTGTATGGTGTGTATGGTATGTATGGTAGCAGAGCAGGTCTTCCAGTGATGTCATAGTTCCCTGACTTTTAGCCTATTTATTGCCTCCCTACACAATCAAATATTTACCGGTACCATTGAAGTTCTGGTCACAGGAGTCACTATTTACCAACATAGGCCTAATACCACTAAGTCAACGGTCACAAACGTATGTAACCGTCGATATTACTATACCCTGTTCCAAATTGGTAAGCCATAAATTGTGAAGCCAAACCTATGTAACTCAAAATGGGCTAGAGCAAATGGGCTATAACTTTCTACACCTATACCCTGGCTGACCCTTCCCAAATGATAGACATATTAGCTCTATTACTGTAGTCGTTTGTTAGTTATAGAGGTTAATGTTTAAGAGTTTTGGCCTACTTATTTGCAACAGGGTATAGTTATCTACGGTCTCAGCAATGTAATGTAGAGTCAAAATACAACTAAGAAGCCCGTAATAATGACTAGGATGTTTGACAGTTAGCAGTGTATTTATTGACTGGGATTATAGTCTTACACTCCTTAGACTAAAGTAGGGAAGAGCCTGACCCAAACAGCCTGTTTGAATTCAGACTTTATGTTGCAATAACATAGGCCTAATACGACCAAATGAATATTTTTAGTAATCATTCAAAGTTTGTTTGGTATTCGACCAAATATTAAAGACATACCGGTAAATATCCATTATTGATGCCGTATTGAGACCTTTTTATGTTGTACAGGACTCAACTTGTAAAAAATACATGTCATAATAAAATACGCACCATATAAATGATCTGCTATGAAATAAGATGCCATAGAAGATACATAGAGTACCTTTTCTGGGTAGGCCTACGGAGTCTGAACACCCTGGGGACAGCTTATCAGAAGTAGGAAGAACCTGGTGAGGATGGTACATCACTAAACAAAAACACGAATAAAAAATAAAATTAATAAACAAATAAATAATATATATATATATATATATATATATATATATATATATATATATATATATAATATATATATATAATATATATATATATATATATATATATATATATATATATATATATATATATATATATATATATATATATATATATATAGTACCGTAGTAATAATAATAATAATAATAATAATAACAGTAATAATACATAATAAATAAATAAATACATTTATCATCCTGATCCCCTATAGCACACACACACTTTTTTTTTTCGAGCATATTTATTTATTTAAGGAACGAGCGAATTACTGGCCCATTAAGACTCAGGTTGACCACGCTGAGAGTCTGTTTTTTTTATTTTTTTATTAAGGTGACAGTTACAAAGTGGTGTACAATCTATCTTATTCTAGTTACATTGTAGTTTATCTTATTGTACCAGTACCTCCCTACAATCAACCTAGTTGTTCCCCAATTCGTCCCTCCGCCACGACCATTTCAAAGTCCAAGTCTCTCACTCTTGTCCTCTGTAGCGGGGAGGACCTTGTACCCCTGAGACATAGGAGTGCAGACCTGAGAAGAGAGAATGAGAGCCGGCATCTCATCCAAGTTATGACTTGGCTTCTATGCTGGCGCTTTTTCTCCGATATTTGTTCAGCTAATCTGGCATAGAAGACACTTGCAGAAGGTCCCATACCTCCCGACGATGAGAAGACCAGAGGACTAAAGCTTCCTTGATCCCTGTTCAAAATTCTTTCTTCATAAGCATGTTTTTTCTCACTTTCGTTTCTCAAGTATGCCGCCTTGTGTCCTCGCTCACGATATGTTTGTGCTCTTGGGTTGAAGATTCTGATGTCGAAAAAAGCCCGTTGTCCCCTCGTCCAAAAACCTCGAGCACTTACGTCCACTCTTGCTTCATTTGAAGTATTTGCAGTATTGTGGGCCAAGCGCTGTCCGTCCATAGGCAGAAGTTCCGGTTCGATTCTGACATCATGGCACACCTCGTCCAGCATTTGTGCAGTGATGTCTCGTACTTCATCATGCCGGATACAGATGAATCCTCCTTTCTTACAGGTCATACAGTGGTCTGGGTTGTTTATTTCACCGCATGCACATTTCAGCGGCAGGTTCGAAACTGGCCACCCATACCTCAAGGCTACGGCATCATTGAATTCTTGTTTATTTAAGCTGAAGCCTTTCTCCTTTATTGGTAATGATGTGAGCCAATTTGAAGCCCCCGTGTCTTGTGCCATCTCAACTCTCATTTTCAGTTCTTCCCTACATCTGGTCTTAATTTGTTCTAGGCTATGTTTCTGTCTCTCTTCTCTGCTCTTTGTAATTTCCTGTCTTGCATTTCGTTGTTCCTCTTCGTCCACCTCATCATTTTCATTTTGCTCCCGTATTTTTTCTGTCAGAGACGTAGTAAGTTTAAGGGAATTTTGGTACTCATGTAGTGCCGCCTCCACTGGGTTTATGATCCCCATACCTCCGAACCTTGGCGGAAGAGCTAATAGATCTCTTAGCTCTTGCGTGACGCCTTCCATCTCTGTTAAGGCCGGTATGAATGTTCCTCTGATTGCTTCTTCCAGCGGTTGGAGCATCTGTCTAATGCCAGGCACTGTTCTCATAAGAAAGGTCCATCTGTGCTTAACACCATATGTGAAGGCAGTATATGCAGCATGTGGTTCAGATTTCGCAATGTCTGCCAGGGTTTTCACTTCCTTTACCCACTCCGCTACCTTTTTTCGCACATAGTCTCTCTTGCATTCTTCTGTGCCTATTACTGCTCCCAAATGGCGTTGACCCTCCTTTGTAATCTTCACTCCTGTCCCATCAAAAGTCCGCACCGCTTCTTCATACTTGTTTTCTTTCACTATTAGTACAAATTTACTAGCATTCGGATGGTACCCAATGACTTCGCCTACCGATTGTACTCTCCGCCACCATTCTTTGAGATCCCCTATTTTTCCTGCACCTGTGAGGTCATCTGCATACGCCACTTGTTTCACTCGGGTTACCTCATGTTTTATTTTCTCCTGCAGAATTGATAGTGCCAGTGCGTACATTGCCATTGCCACTGGATCTCCTTGCATTGTTCCTTCATTTGATTTGAGAATTTTCATTTCTTCCTTCTTTGTGCTTCCAACTATACAGGTTAGCTGGCTCCTTATAAGTATTTTCTATGTACTTTGCGATGCTCGGGCATTTTATCTTGGTGTTGTGAATAGCTGCCTCCCTATTAATGGTGTTAAAGGCATTTGTTGCATCCACTAGCAGTACCGCTTCACAATCTTCCTCATGATACACCTTCCCCATTGCATGTATTGCTGCTTCTCCTCCGGCTTGCTGTCCTGCACACACTTGTAAGTTGCCCACTGCTCTTTGTATATCTTTTCCAAATACGGACATGATTGCTTTTCCTATAATCCTTCTAAGAACTTCCCCAACGCCTACTGGTCTAACTCCTGGATTCTTATTTAATGGTATCAGGCGACATGCTGTCAGAGCTTCTATGTTCACGCATGGTGATGATGCAAGTTTCTTTGCCAGCATTGCTATTGCTTCACAAAGGTCACCCGCGGCTGAACCAAACTTGTTTTGACTTAGGAAGATCCTCCAAGTCTTAGCATCTACTACACACACACACACACCCGTCTGTTGATGTATCCCTTGTGGCCTAAAATAATACATGGGTTGGGAGAGGAGGGGTAGGCTGGGGTGGGGGAGAGGGGGTGGATAGGTAGGAGGAGGAGGTAGAGAGAGTGATGGAGGAGAAGGTAGGTTGGGGGGTGGGGGGAGGAGGAGGGTGGAGGAACAGAGAATGATGGAGAAGGAGGAGGGCGAGAGATGGTGGAGATGAACGACTGGCAGGAGTGTGGTGGACGTGGAGAGGGAGGGAGGGAGTGGTGGAGGAGGAGGGAGATGTTAAGGGGGGTCATCGGCTTTTTTTCTTTTTCTCTAATTTTCTCTCTTTCTCTAGCTTGTATCCATTCGGCCCCATTCAGCAAACTGTTTGAAGACGTTTATCCCCATCCAGGTGTCGATTTCTTCCTGGCAAGCGATAGCGAGCCAGCATTGATGGAGAAATCCGGCTTCGCCGGAGACATTTATCTATCGAAAATTTACAAATTTAGCTTGTTGTAAAACAAATATATATGTATTTTGGCTCGCTACTGCTCGCCAGGAAAATATTGACACCTGGATGGGGGTAAACGTCTTAAAACAGTAGACTGAATGGAGCCAAATGGATACAAGCCAAAGATAGAGGCAGAGAAAGAGAAAACAAAATGCGAGGTGGGCTCCCTTAAGCTATGTATCAGGGAAGGAGAGAGATTTTAGAAAGATAAAATGGATGTTGAAAGTTTGTGACTGAGTGATGTCCGGAAGGGAGAGTGCTAATGATGAACAAGCACTATACTAACTTCCTAGGTCCCGGTGTGGGCAATCACCCAGCTCAAGGCCTTAGAACATCCAGGTTAGGGCTAAGTTTAGTTAGCAGGAACACATATCTAACTACCCCTCCTTCCTATCCCCATGCTAAAGGGAAACGGTAACTTCATCAAGTAATGTGACAAATTTCACTACCGGTACTTCAACTTGACGAATTCCCACGTAGGTGTAGTTAACGGGGAAAATCACGGAGAGGATAGGGATCATTGAAGAAGATATATTAGTTTAAGAACTAGACCACGTTTTTTATTACCCAAACCAGCAGTAGAACAGTTAGCAATATAGGGCCTAGGACTATGTAATTTTGTTGGGTGAAGTGTGGACATAAAGACAATCCATGATGCTAGAATTGGAAATTGCGAGATATATTATTTACCTTAGAGACGGAGGGAGATCGTAGAAGGCATCATTTGGAAGGAGAAGAAACGGATGAAAGAATGTGTTTGAGAAGAGAGGGAGTGAAGTATTGAGGGGGGGGGGGGTCATGAAGGAAGATCATAATGGGAGGGGAATAGAGGCATATCGATGGTAAAAACATATACCGTAGTATACTATTGATGAATACATCTTTCGGAAGGAGAGGTCAAATATTGTAGTATTTGTCACTCCACATCTACCTTTCTAGCACTCAACCACCACTTTGCCTTTCTACCACTATATCTAACTTACTACCACTCAACCACCACATCTACCTTTCTACCACTCAACCACCACATCTACCTTTCTACCACTCAACCATCACATCTACCTTTCTACCACTCAACTACCACATCTATCTTTCTACCACCACATCTACCTTTCTACCACTCAACTACCACATCTACCTTTCTACCACACAACGTACACCACACCCACCTTTCTACCACTCAACCACCACCTTACCTTTCTACCACTCAACCACCACATCTACCTTTTTACCATTCAACCACCATATCAACCTTTCTACCACTCAACCACCATATCTACCTTTCTACCACTCAACCATCACATATATCTGTCTACCACTCAACCACCACTCAACTACCACATCTACCTGTCTACTACCACTTTACTTTTCTACCACTCCACCACATCTTCCTTTCTACCACGCGTGTTATTGAAGGATATCTAGTAATTGAATGAGGGATATTTTTCGTAAGTAAAAGAGGAAATAGAGGGATATCTTTAAGAGGGCTTGAGGGATATCTTGGGAAGAAAGTGAATATAAGACGATGTAAGACCATATTAAATTTTAGAAGGATGGGAGAAAGGGAGAGGTTATTTTTGTAATGGGGCGAGGGTTGGAAGAAGATTATGAGAAAGAAGATATAGGGGAATAATGGTTTGCAGGACCAACGTATTAACCTTTTCAGTGCGGGTGACGTTTTTTTTTTCCAACTACATTTAGACGATTTTATGAAGCTTAGGAAGAATTTATGGTAGTTAATTAGGATTTATTGAATAGTCTGTGACCTTTAAATGGGTACACTTTCGTTCTAACCTAAATGTAATGATCTAATGCAAAGGATGTCACCGGTACTGCAGGGGTTAAGGACATTCTCGGGAAAGCGGGAATCGTGTAAGGAGAAGGGAATTGGGTGTATCTGAGAGAAGGAATGGGGAGTTGAAAGATATTAAATAGTCCACGAGCAAGATCCCGAAAATTTACGAGTCGGTACCGTACAAGGGAGACACAATTTCAACATAAACTCTAATAATCGGTTATTAAATTATATAGATTCTCATTGATAGAGATTATCAACTGGAAATACAGCTCCACAACAATATTCAGAATGTGTTGAAAATGACTATGATAACTAGGCTATTGGTCCTCCTGAATGGTACCGTTGTCTCAAACTTTATATTGATCTCACCCTAGGCTTATATTAAAAGGGTAATGCTTAAGCAGGCGTCACACCATGCCGATTTGAGCCACGAGTGCCGACCTTCGTGCGGAATTTCGGTGTGAGTATCCTATGTTCAAGTTCTTGGAGTACCACATGTATTCATTACTTTCATTGATTTCATTAGTTAGGTTTATTTGTAAATTAATTGATGGTTTGATGAAAACTAATATAACTTACTTATCTATCTACTTGTGTTCATATTTGTTTTAGCATATTATTATACGCTGTCACAATATTCCCATTTTCAAAATATGCAATGGATTTCAGTGCCTAATGAGTAAAATACTCAACAAGTGACTTGGTTGTGAGTGTACTGTTAAAGGAGTAAAAGGAAAGCAAGCAACAAAATATTTACTGAGCCTTACGAGGCTGTTTGTATCTAAACTACCTGCACTATTATGGAGGAGAGACAATATGTCACATAATTTATCTTTTCCATGGAAATTGGAAAAACTGACATGGTACTCGACAGAAAAATAAGAAAAAATATAATTAACTTATTTACTATATCTATTCTAACAAGTGAGGTAATGTGGGCATGACCTGTTATTCTTATGTCGGTCGGTGGTTATGGGCGATATAATTATCTAAGCTACATTTGAAGGTTTCAACAGTGCTGCAGTCTATAATATTGCTAGGCAGGCCAATCCATAAGTTTACTACTCGGTTGAAAAATAAATGTTGTGCTTCATGGAAGTGAAAGGGCTTACGTCCAGTTGGCTTAGTTGATAGCGTCCCTGCTTACAATCCCAGCAGACTGGCGTTCAATCCCCGCTCAGGTTGAACAGTTTTTCTGAGATATAGCTAGAGGTTACCGTCTCTCCTTGAACAAGGGAGATGGTTACTGGTCTATGTTAAGGTCAAACGCTTGAGAATCCACGAAGGAGGAGCTATGGTAACCAGATGATAATAATTATTACGATTATACAGCCATTCTCTCGTGTGTAATTTAAATAATCAAATATGAAGTATTTGTTTGCGTGGGTGTCAGTGACGTGGCTGTGAGTAACGTGGGTGTGAGTGACATATGAGTCTGAGTGAATTACGTGGGTGTGGGTGTGAGTGACGTCAGTGTGAGTAACGTGGGTGTGAGTGACAGGAGTGTGAGTGACGAGTGTGAGTAACGTGGGTGTGGGTGTGAGTAACGTGATATTGAGTAACGTCGGTGTGAGTGACGAGTGTGGGTATGAGTAACGTGGGTGTGAGTGACATAAGTGTGGGTGTGGGTGACGTGGTATTGAGTAACGTGGGTGTGAGTGACATGGTTGGGAGCGACGTGGGTGTGATTGAAGTGGGTGTGAATGACCTGTTGTGAGTTACGTGGGTGTGAGTGAAGTGGGTGTGGGTGTGAATGACGTGGTTGTGGGTGACGTGGGAGTGTGACGTGGTTGGGTGACGAGAGAATGACGTGGGTGGGTGTGGGTGTGAGTGTCGTGGGTGTGGGTGTGAGTGACGTGGATGTGGGTGACATGAATGGGATTGACGTGGGATTGGGTGACCTGGTTGTGAGTGACGTGGGTGTGGGAGTGACTTGGGAGTGAGTGACGTGGGTGTGAGTGACAATGGTGTGGGTGACGTGGTTGTGAGTGACGTGGGTGTGAGTGACGTGGGTGTGAGTGTGAGTCACGTGGTTGTGAGTGACGTGGGTGTGAGTGACAATGGTGTGGGTGACGTGGTTGTGAGTGACGTGGGTGTGAGTGACGGGTGTGAGTGACGTGGTTGTGAGTGTGAGTGACGTGGGTGTGAGTGACGTGGGTGTGAGTGACGTGAGTGTGAGTGACGTGGTTGTGAGTGTGAGTGACGTGGTTGTGAGTGACGTTGGTGTGGGTGACGTGGTTGTGAGGTATGAATGACGTGGGTGTGAGTGTGATTGACGTGGTTGTGAGTGACGTGGGTGTGAGTGTGAGTGACGTGGTTGTGAGTGACGTTGGTGTGGGTGACGTGGTTGTGAGGTGTGAGTGACGTAGGTGTGAGTGTGAGTGACGTGGTTGTGAGTGACGTGGGTGTGAGTGTGAGTGACGTGGGTGTGAGTGAAGTGGGTGTGAGTGTGAGTGACGTGGTTGCGAGTGACGTGGTTGTGAGTGACTCGGTTGTGTGTGACGTGGGTGTGGGTGACGTGGTTGTGAGTGACGTGGGTGTGAGTGACGTGAGTGTGAGTGAAGTGGTTGTGAGTGAAGTGGTTGTGAGTGACGTGGGTGTGAGTGACGTGGGTGTGAGTGTGAGTGACGTGGTTGTGAGTGACGTGGTTGTGAGTGACGTGAGTGTGAGTGACTCGGTTGTGAGTGATGTGGGTGTGAGTGACGTGGGTGTGGGTGACGTGGTTGTGAGTGACGTGGTTGTGAGTGGCATGGGTGTGAGTTACGTGGTTGTGAGTGACGTGACGTGGGTGTGAGTGACGTGGTTGTGATTGACGTGGGTGTGGGTGGCGTGGGTGTGGGTGACGTGGTTGTGAGTGACGTGGGTGTGAGTGACGTAAAGGGAACGAGACAGTGGTGTTGCGGATTCAGGCTACCAAAGCCACACCATACTGGGGGGAGACAACCAGCCGCCGGTGGTCTGGGTAGCCAAGACTACATCGAGCCGTTGCACTATTCATCTGGACTCATCACCTGGAATAACACCTGCAGACTTAAGCGGGTGATCGATCGAATCTATAGGCTATATATAGCCTATGTCTGGTGAGAGAGAGAGAAACTACTATAGAAATCGTCTAACATTAAAACTGCAAATATTTTCTAAGCAGCAAAGTGTATGTGATATGGGTTAAGGGAACTCTCAAAAACTGTACCAATACTCCTTGTGACCCATGGACTATCAAGGAATTAGCAAAATTAAGGGATGAAAATTAAATCGCTTCATCCTTAAGCACTGGAAGGAATGACAGGGAGAAAGAAAGATTATGGTATATGTTGAGGAAAGAGGAATACCGTGGAAAAGAGACAGGGATTGTGATTATATATATATATATATATATATATATATATATATATATATATATATATATATATATATATATATATATATATATATACACCGGTATATATATATATATATATTATATATATATATATATTATATATATATATATATATAATATATATATATAATATATTTATATATATATATATATATATATATATATATATATATACAGTATATATATATATATTTGTATTTTTATTATATGAATGAGGGAGACAAAAGGCATAACTGCCTGCAGCGAGTGCCTCCCCCAGATTTCAAAGAGTGACAGGGCCGAAATCAAGGAACGTTCGAGCTAAAATGCCTGGACACATGGAGTTTGAAGCAATTTAAGTCATAGGAAGAGGGAAAGACTGATTCCGGGAGAGAGCTCCAGAGCTCAGCAGTTGAATAGAAGAAAGTCTGAGAATAGCGTTTCACTCTTGGGTTGGAGAGTCGCACAGAGCAGGGGCGGGATTGCGTCGCAAGGCGGGTACTACGCACCCCTCGTAGAGGAGGTGGCATACACTGGGAAAGCTCCGAGGAATACTTATTATTGTTGTAGCGATAGAATAGCGAGAGAGATGCAACATTGCGGCGAAGAGAGAGAGATTGCAGAGAGGTGGTTATTGGACGGGAGTTAATGATACGAAAGGCTTTCCCTTCCACCTTATCTAGGATTGCGGTGTGAGAGGATCCTCCCCACACACGTGAACAACACTCAATACAAGGACGCACTGTGCCCCTGTACAGAGGAAGAAGCTGCGCAGGGGCAAATAACCCATGAGGCGGTTGAGCACACCCAGCCTCTGGGAGGCCGCCTTAGCGAGACTGGTAATGTGGTCCTTCCAAGTGAGAGCAGAAGAAAAAGAGACACCGAGAACATTGAGAGAAGATGAAGGGTTGATTCTTGCATTGTTGAAGAATAAGGGACAGTCCTCTGGAGGTTCCTGACGGGTAGTAAGATGGATAAATTGAGTTTTGGAAGCATTAAATCCAACAAGGTCTTCTCTACCCCAACTGGAAACAGTAGCTAGATCAGAAGATAAGTATTTAATGGCTTCATTACGTTTACTCTTGAGGGACTGCTGGCTGGGGCGCTCTGGAACACCAATCGAGTGGTGCAAGGCAGAGTCATCTGCACATGAATGGAAGGGACTGGATGTACAGTTGAGAAGACCACTCATGAAAATCAGAAAGAGAATAGGAGACAGGACAGAACCCCGAGGAACACCGGAGCCGACAGGATGAGGAAATGAGCGATGGCCGTTCACAACCGCAGCCATGGAACGGCCGGAAGGGAAATCAGAGACAAAGGCACAGATGGAGGGACAAAAACCGAAGGAGGGCAGTCCGGAAACCAAATATATATATATATATACATATATATATATATATATATATATATATATATATATATATATATATATATATATATATATATATATGATACTGCTTAAATATAGCTGTATTAAAAAATCGTCACCATCATAGATGTTATACGAATTTATCTCCAACCCCTATTGAGGTCAACGCACGATATACATGGATGCATTATTGCCACAACTCTGTTCTCTATATTTGTATAGGTTTTGTTCCATCTGTACTGTAGCCAAACTATTACAGTATCCACAAACTACTTGGAAAACTGTTGAATCATCCTGCTTCACCATCTTTTTATATGTGTAAGAAGGAGACAAGAGGCAGGTTGCCTGTAACGAGCATCTCCCCCAAAGCCAAATGAGTGACAGCCAAATTCAAGGGACGTTCGGGTAAAAGAGCCTGGACACCCGAAGTTTTATAGCAGTTTAAGTCCTAGGATGAAGGAAAGATTGATTGAGGTAGAGTTCCAGAGTTCACTTGTTAAGTAGAAGAAAGACAGAAAATTTGCCAATTCTTAAGTTAGAGAGCTGGAAAGAATAGGAGTGGGACTGCGTTGAAAGACGGGTGCCTCGCACTCGTCGCAAGGGAGGGGGTATGCACTGAGAGAGCTCTGAACAATACTGATTGTTGTAATAGCGATAGAAAAGTGAAAGAGATGCAACATTTGAGGGGTGTAGAAAGAGATTGTAGGGAACTAGTAAGAGGAAGTGAGTTGATGAGGTGAAATGCTTTTGACTCTACTCTTTCGAGATGTGTGGTATGGGTGGAGCCTCTCTACACATGCGAACAATACTCAATACAGGGCCGTACTGTGTCCCGATACAGAGCAAAAAGCTGTGCAGGGGTAAAGAACCCACAGAGATGGTTGAGTACAGCCAATTTTGGGAAGTCATTTTAGCAAGAGTGGTAATATGATCTTTCCAAGAAAGGTCGAATGAAAAAGATACCGGTACACCTAGAATATTGAGAGAACATGAAGGTTGATCTGTGTATTGTTGAAGAATAATTGATAGTCTTGCGGAAGATTGCCATGGAGAGATAGAGGGAAACATTGGGCCTTGGAGGCGTTGAAAGTAACAAGATTTTCTCTGAAATAATTGATAGATCAGAAGATAGGCACTCTATGGCTTTGACAAGTGAGTATTGGAGTGATTGCTGGGGGTTGATGTGAAAACTAGTTGAATAGTGTAAGGTAGAGTCATCAGCATATGAACTAAAATAAACATGTAGTCAGTCATTGAGCTCCAGAACTGCAGTTTGTTGAGACAGCAACCCATGCAGTAGGTCATCACTCAACACCCACTAGACCACGGTTCTGCATCATTTGTCATACCTCGGGAGTCATGTGCCACAGAATACAGACAATGAGTTATTGATATGTAGATCCAACTTCGCCTGTTACAAACTCAGTATTCAGATGAATCAGGGTGTACAGTTGTGTGAATCAATACCGGTACATTGCCATTGTGCGCCTTCTATAAATAACGGGCAATCTTCCAGCGCTATCTACCAGTTGCCTTCCAGACTTCGTTGTTCGCTGTTTATCAAATCCAAAAGGTCAAGCCTGTGTTTGGAAAATGTAAGGGAGCCTACCTCGCTTTTTTTCTCTTTCTCTCCCTCTCTCTTTGGCTTGTATCCATTCGGCCCCATTCAGCCTACTGTTTTAAGACGTTTACCCCATCCAGGTGTCAATGTTTTCCTGGCGAGCGGTAGCGAGCCAGCATATATACAGTATATATTTGTTTTGACAGCAAGCTAAACTTGCAAATTTGTTGATAGAAAAATTTCTCTGGCGAAGCCGGATTTCTCTATACAATGCTGGCTCGCTATCGCTCGCCAGGAAGAAAGCGACACCTGGATGGGGATAAACGTCTTAAAACAGTTGGCTGAATGGGGCCGAATGGATACAACCCAGAGAAAAAGAGAAAAGGAAAGAAAGATAAAACAAATAGGTGAACCCCCTTAAAGATAGGAAATAAATGTAGAAACGCACTCCAACTCGTCGATTCATGTCTGGCCCTTGCGTTCCACGGTCAGCCTCTCAAGGATCTGCTATATCTACCGACCACTTTCACGCTTAAGGGGGGTCACCGTCTTTTTTTAAATCTTTCTCTCCTGTTCTCTCTTTCCTTGGCTTGTATCCATTCGGCCCCATTCAGCCAACTACTTTAAGAAGTTTATCCCCATCTAAGTGTCGACTTCTTCCTGGCGAGCGATAGCGAGCCAGCATTACAGTATATGAAGAAATCTGAGACATTTTTCTATCGAAAAATTTACAAATTTAGCCTGCTGTCAAAAACATTTGAAACATATGCTGGCTCGCTACCGCTCACCAGTACAAAAATGACACCTGGATGGGGATAAACGTCTTAAAACAGTAGGCTGAATGGGGCCAAATGGATACAAGCCAGAGAAAGAGAGAAAAGGTGATTGCGTTCCACGGTCTGCATCTCAAGGATCTGCTATATCTACCGACCACTTTCACGCTCAAGGTTAGCCCCCACGATCATCTTTGGCTTTGAAGGACACCCGGTTCAAAATAAAGTGACGCATTGGGAAGGTAGACAGGAGAGAGAGAGAGAGAGAGAGAGAGAGAGAGAGAGAGAGAGAGAGAGAGAGAGAGAGAGAGAGAGAGAGAGAGAGAGAGAGAGAGAGAGAGAGAGAGAGAGGAGAGAGAGAGAGAGAGAGAGAGAGAGAGAGAGAGAGAGAGAGAGAGAGTACAAAGGAGTACAAAGGAAATCAAGCAACAACAGATCTAGTGACCCTTCTAGGTTGCTTGTCCTCCAAAACACTGAGGATCAAGTGCCCAAACAGTGGTTTAGAGTGGGTAAGGGAACATTGGAAAGGGAACTACTGCCCTGCCACTAACGTGGCAGGACTAGGAAGTTAGTAGGGGACATATGGGTTAGTAACTGAGGGGAGGATAAAGTTATTCATTTACAAACGCAGTCAGTCGCGGGTTTGATGCGAGATATTTGTCTAGGCGGAATTTAAATGAATCACTAGAGAGAGAGAGAGAGAGAGAGAGAGAGAGAGAGAGAGAGAGAGAGAGAGAGAGAGAGAGAGAGAGAGAGAGAGAGAGAGAGAGAGAGATCAGGAAAACAAGCAACATTTCTTAGGAATGAAGGAACAAAACATCTTCGGGACTCGAAATAGGTTTAATATACAAAACATATATTCAAGTAAATATCGAGGAAAGATTAAAAGCGTTAACATTCGCATGGAATATAATATAAGGTATAAAGCAGGGAAGGATCGGTAAGATATTTTTAGGAAGATATAAAATAAGTTCCCTGAGAGGCGACAGGGAAATGGGAGGCAGGGACAAGGAGGGATGGGATGTCGCCCCTAGAGATCCTGTGGCAAGAGAGACCTGCCACCTGGACCCCAATTTGGTGTGGAAATGGTCAAACAACTGGGTGATACTATATTTGTGATCATGTGGAATTCCGATCCGTAGGAGAAACTGTATATCCTGTACAGTACCGTACCAGTATTGCCGAATGTGTATTAAACCCCTGAGGATCTAAGACACATTTGTCCATATTATTTTGGTTATCAGTAGACGAATTAGGAAGGATATCAAGGAATTAAAGGGGTAAATACTATCTAATTAAACTCCTTAGCCCCACAAATTCACCCTAAGCTGTATATAATCGTCTAATGATAGCCAGAATATACTGTTAAAATGCGTCATGATCCTCAAAGGGTTAAGTTTTTTTTATTGTGAATAGAGGGTAACGAGACCAGTGGGACCAACATGGCGGAGGTTGGCCGATCTCTGTTACTATAGGGTCTCTAGTCGGACTGTCGGACCCACTCTTTGGATGTGTGTCGCCATCTTTGTTCTATAGACCCCATGTTGTATACCTTAGATGCTGGTTTCTAGGCCTTCCAGGAATGTACAGTCACATTCAGTAGTTCACCTTTATCATTGATAACAATTATCTTGTAAAGTAAACAGTAAATGGGTGAGTGTGTCTTAACGCATTTACGAAAGTTTTTTTCTTGAGATTACAAAGTGTCATTATTTCAAATTATCAGAATTCTACTGTACTTGCGTGTCTTATTCTACAATTTATGAAATCGACAGATCGCAGGCATAACATAGGTTCTTTAGTTTTCATCTTATGAGATACTCTGTGAATATTATGTGTTCAACTTGAATTATATTGAAACGTATTGTATTGATATTCAGTGTATTCTATATTTAATGTACGCTTGTAATTTTTTTGTTATTAATTGTGTGTGTCAATGTTTGCTATATTTGAACACAGTGCACCATTATTTATACTCCTCAAATAGAGAAAAGGTTGCACCTGTATTTCAATACATACTCAATCCCATTGCTATGCTGCAATGTGATTTATCCTCCCTCTCCGCAACTCCTGAGTATACCCAGAATACCAAAGAACACCTACTCGGATTACGTATCATCAACCCTAAACCTCCTGGGAATAAGTAAGCACCACCCTGATCCAAGTATGCTGAGCTCCAGGCTTGAGTAACCTGTCAAATTACCTCTACCTTCATTCACCTATGCCTTTGTTGCCTTGGGATTGGCACACATGGACAAAGTAGAGATTATGAAGACTACCGGTACTAACTAACGGATCTAAACATGAACTCATCATTGTCTTAGCTATGTATCTACTTTATTATCAACTGGTGCATACACAACTTCGTTACCAACTGGCAATACCCAGGGGAGGCCAATAGGTATTTGATAAGGAGTTGCTGGAACTCCTGTTTCATTTATCTGGCTTCCCTTACTGTTTCTGTTTGTGCCTCACTTACACAGTGATCCAACTAGCTCTCACTAACACTTCCTCCTGCTATCTACTTCACTACACTAAACAAGCACACCCCAATTCTCTCTCCCCCCCCCCCACAAAAAAAAAAAAACTAAACATATATTAACATTCACTGATTTTGGCCGTCACTTTCAACTCTGGGGTAGGCACTTGTCACAGGCAGCTCTGCCTTTTGTCTCCCTCATCCTCATAGGAAAAAAATAAAAATAAAAATCGACTTTGTTACTAACTGGTCGTAGTGGTTCATTATCAGCTGGAACACACCTTTCTTCATTACCAACTGCCAACCTCATGAGACATTCAAGAGAGCGCCCACAACACCAGAGCTTTAATTATACCTGGTCACACCCACTCCACTTACTTCAGATCTTGATGAAGACGACATCGCCTTGATCCTCGAACGTTTTTGTCACCCCACAAACGTTGGAGGTAAAACGGGACCATCTCCGAAGTTTCCATAGCCTAGGGTTCCTCAGTGGATCTATTGCCCACTGGTTTACCTCTTTGAGTACTAGCGACGTGTGTTACATTTTATTATAGCTATATTTAGACGATATTATGCAGCTTAGGAAGGATCTGTGGTAGTTAAAAGGGTTGGGTGAGATAGTTTGAAGCCTTATTATTGATATAGGTCCTTCCTAAGCTGAATATAATCGTCTAATAGTTTCCAGAATAGAATGAAAAGGACTTCCTTGGTACTGGATGGGTTAATCCTTACTACCTATAATAAATATATACAAACTATCTCAATAGAGTTTCTTTTCCAGCTAAAATTGCCTTATTTTACCTATTGTGTCCATCTCCTAAAAAAGTAACAGTTTTTGTTAACCTTACTTTTACTTAGCCTAACCGGTAAGCTTTGGACCTCACTTTTTCAGACCATTTTTCCTTCTTACCATGGCACAAAATCATTCAAAAATGGTGTGTACTGATATTTTTACTCATTTGTGCCTTATCTACGGTCCCGCTAATAAGTCATGTCCCAGCTGTCATTACGTTTGGCTGGCTCTGTGCTGTATTAATGTGTGTCAGATGTTGAATAGGGTGGGTAAGTGTAGGAACATGTTTGTATACTTCACTCGATATGAAGAAATGAAGCTTAGATATTACTGATACCAATTATTGATAAAAAACATACATGGTGCTCAGACATCACTTATTAGCGCGACTGTACATCATTATCCGGTACTGAATTTTATTATTAGAGACAATCGTTTCTGGCAACTTTCCCTTTTACCCACTTCTCTGATGCTAAGTTGCAACTGGGTGTAATCAAATCACACTAATACATTATAATTTATCTATAATATTAAAGATAATGGAAATGTGGTCCGACAGTATTAGAAGCTCAGGTGACTGCGGTGGTGAAGGCGTTGACACTGCAGGTGGCAGAGAGATTCAATTTATAATGTCCGTTGCTTTTACTTACATTATTGAAAAGCATGAAATAGCTCAGGATATTTTCTGAGTGGCTAAGCATAACATGATGGTTAGTGTAGAGTGGATTGGGTAACTCTCCCTATAAAGGATTATAAAATATTGAATCCCCCTCTTGCCTGGGAAATTGGTGGCTGGAGTGATGAGGGTCTCTTACGGGATGATGGTGAGGCAGGGGGGCAATAACATGGAGAGAAGAGAACGTTACATACAGTTACATATATATGCAGACTACAGACTTTGTGTTTCCTACTTGATAGTCCGACCTTAAAGTGGAAGACATGGACAGTAAAGCAAAGGCCTGCACTCCCACCGACCTCTTGAGTGTGTATGAACTCGGCTACAACTTTTCCTTTTAAGGGAATTGCTATGGAGAACTAAAACCCACACACCAAACAAGTTTCTGTTGTGAAGACACGAAAGTTTCGGCTTTCACATAGTGAGCTCATAGTTCACATAGTGAGCTCAGAATCCGACCAACCTGTCGTGTCTTTTCAATAAAAACTGTTCCTTACGTGGGTTTATTTTCTCAATGTTTTTTTTTTTTTTTTTTATTTAATTGGCCGGTAGGTACAGTACCTCAATATTGGCCGGTAGGTACAGTACCACAATATTGGCCGGTAGGTACAGTACCACAATATTGGCCGGTAGGTACAGTACCACAATATTCATGATTCCCTTTTTTAAAAGATTGCGGTAACATTTTCCAGTCACCAGACTTCAAAAATCCTTTCAGTTTCCATCGCTGAGTTGAAGATTTCTGCCAAGTAGGATATTATATGGTCAGTTACCTCTCGCAGAATCCTAGGAACTAAGTTATATTGGCCGTAGAACTTGAATATATTTAGAACCTTCAATTAGATGGCTTTCATTTTTCAATTTAGCTACCTGGAAATAATTTCGCACAATTTAAGAAGGACATTTTTTGGCTCAATATTTATGGAGGTTTCTCCTTTAACCAGTCTATTATTTTGTGGTCCTTCAGGAGCCATTAACATCGGACTTCACTCTTTATTTTGTATTCATAAATCGTAAAGTTACGCACCTTATTTAATAGTTACTTTAAAAAAATAGGTTAATAATTTAGTAGCAGTACTAAAAGCTAAAATTGCTTTATACGCCTTATGTAAGAATTCATACAAATTGATCTAATCAAAACTATTGATAAAACTATTAGTTAATGATGCAAACGTCAGTTTCTTAATCTTATGAATTGGTTTATAGAAGTTAGATTTCAAACAAGCATTTTTCGTTTTTCTGAAAATTATATCAACATTACATCGTTTTATTGCTGATCTCTCCATGACGTCATAATGTTGTTGCCAGATCAACTAGAGTTAGTTCATTATAAATAGGCCAGAAATCATGATCTCTAGCCTCTGTTACTCAAAAAGAGCTGGAAGAAATGAGCTGTAAATCTGCCCACCTAATCCCTAGCTGACTCTTCCCAAATGGTAGACATTATTATTAGCTCGATTACTCTAGTTGTATTTTAATTATATAGGTTAGTGGTCACGATTTCTGGCTTACTTATAATTATTAATGAACTATATATTTAAATATTTTAATTTATTGTATTAACTAATATAACATACATTACGAGGTATATATTCTATTATACTGTATGTATTTCAATAGTATGGAATTCACAAGTCATTTAGTTGGAGTCAATGTACGGTCGCGCTAATAAGTCATGTCCCAGCTGGCATTACGTTTCGCTTGCTCTGTGCTGTATTAATGTCTGTCAGATGATGAATAGGGTGGGTAAGTGTAGGAACATGTTTGTATATTTCACTCAATATGAAGAAATGAAGCTTAGATATTGCTGATACCAATTATTTATCAAAACATACTTGGTGCCGAGACATCACTTATTAGCGCGACTGTACAGTCACTCATAAAAATTCATGGACCCCCACGTGAACGCGTCAACTAAATTGAATTGTCTTTTACTTGGTACTCCTTGAGCCTGGATGCCAGCCAGAGGAAGGGGAGGGACAGGGGGGGTGTTAGAGAGGGCACAGTAGGAGGGTGTAGAAGCAGGGTATACTGTATATAGTACGGTAGTTACCTTACCCCCACTTTCTTCCCCTAAACTAAAATTCCACACCTCTCTCCGCTTCTCTCTCTCTCTCTCTCTCTCTCTCTCTCTCATATTACCAATAAAATACGCACACATATGATAGCCCTCTCCCTATCTCTACCAAATGATTATAAGTTATCTAGTAGCACCTACACTCCTACATTATATGTTAGTGTATTTTGTTTTATTTGCCTTGTTATGTTTATTTATGTGTTATAAGAGTTTCGACCAAATGTTGTTAATATTTTGTAATTCACTTCCATTCTCACGTATATTATTAATGTATTTCTATTTAATAGTACCTATTGTCACTATGTCCATTTCCTTTATCCGTATATTGCTTTGCTTCGTATAATGCTTTGTGTTTAGAACGTGGCGGCCAGCTATATATGTGTTAACAGTTCTACTCAGTCTTCCCTAACTATTCCCTTCCCTATAACTATAACTATAACTTCCCTAAGGCTCCTCCCCACCCACCACTCCCTCCAGCTAACGCTGGCGTGGGAAGTGTTTTGCTTGAAAAGAATGAAATATCTTTTCTATAATCTTACAACCATTGTTTCTAGTGAAGTTTGATCGGTTGATTGTGAAGTAATCACTTACATTTAGGTTGCTGAATCCCTTCAGAATCTTGAAAACCTTTATCAGATCACCTCTCAATCTGCGTTTGGTTAGACTAAACAAATGTAGTTATTTTAGATGCTTCTTGTATGGGTTTTTTTTCTCGCAATCTAGGTAAAATTTTTGTGACTGCATTGCGGAGGAGGCGGCGTAAGAGGAGGAGGAAGAGGAAGGGAGAAGGAGGAAGGAAAGGAGGGGGAGGAAATAGAAATGAAGATCGTGAAGTGAGATTTACATAATATACACTGGCCACACATATGTCGATCCCAGTGAGATGGCCAGGACTTAATCCTAAATTAGAGATAGTAACCCTGAGAATAAGGAAAAGTGAAAAGACAGGATAGCAAAGATTAAGGCTTTCTCCCATCCTCCGATCCCTCTGGCAGTCTGGCGTAGGCTACATGGTATCAGTTGCAATGAATATTTTTGCTGGGGCTTGGAAATCGCTTAAATAAATGTATAGCATAGTTAGAAATGGAGAGAATCAGAGAGAGAAGGATGAGAGAGTGAGAGGGATGAGAGTGGGGAGTTGGGAGGGGGGAAGAGTGGGGAGGGAGGAGGGTGGGGAGAGGTAAGGATGCGTGTCCCCACGCCTAGTTGCCAAATGCATGATAACCTGCGCTTGCCTTAATACCTATTATTATTATTATTATTATATGAGATGCCGAAGTCTCCAACCAGGGTGCAGAAACACCATCAAGATCAATCCACACAAAACACCCGGAGGCACTGGAGAGAGACTATGGCAACTTAGGAAAAAAATAAAAACATACACTGTATACTGTACTGTACATATACACATATTAAACACAGATAACATATTATGCAGTGGAGGATATCAAGCTTAAATATAATACAATAAAATAGAATAAAATAAGTTTAAAAATTAGAATTAATGCTGCAAAAAAGCATTAACTCTAGACTTAAAAATGGAGATATTAGCTGAATTGACTAGCTCATTTGGCAACTTATTCCACAAGTCAACCATGGCCGGCACAAAACACCGTGAAAACTGTGTAGTAGAAAAATTAACGGCTCATGGCAAGATAATTAAGATTGCTTGTGAATCTAGTTGCACGAGCCCGGACATAGGGCCCAGGCAGAACCCCATGTAAGGGATGCTGAGGGTTGTTAAAAACTTTAAATAAAAGACTAAGGGCACCAACTTTACGTCGATGACACAGATCAAGAGACAAATTAGGTAGAATAAAACTGATGGAATTTAGCGACCTGTCAAGCAACTTGAGATGGCAGTCAGCTGCTGACAACCAGACAGGTGAGCATTACTCGAAATGTGGCAAAATAAAAGCATAAAAAGACTTGATAACTGTGGCGTCACAAGCAAATGTTTTATAAACCTTGCGAAGCAGACCAATTTTTTGGGAAATGGAAGAGGAGAAAGAACGAATATGCTTTTCAAAAGTAAGTTTGGGATCAAGAGTAACTCCTAACAAACGCAGAGTATCCACATTCTCAATTTGCTCGCCAGAAACTTGTAGATAAGGATGGGGAGGATCCAAGGTACGAGATCTGCTGATGATAATGGAGTGTGTTTTACTAGCATTAAGTTTCATGCCCCAAAGTTCACACCATGATGTAATTTTGGCTAAATCCCTATTCAGAGCAGTAGCAATTACGTGTCGATCTATTGGTGATGCAATTGACGCATATAAAGTTGTATCATCAGCATAGGAGATTAGTTTATTTTCAAGCTCGGAACACAGGTCAGCAGTAAAAATAATAAAAAGCAAAGGCCCAAGGACACTGCCTTGTGGAACACCAGAAACAACAGTAACAGAAGGGGAATGACACCCATCAATGACCACAGACTGAGATCTTTTCGTCAAAAAATCTTCAAAGATCCTTAAAAAATTGCCACCAATACCAATGAGCTGTAACTTAAACAGAAGTGCTTTATGGTTGACTAAATCAAAAGCAGAACTAAAGTCAATAGCCACGACGCGAGACTCATGTCCCTGGTCCAATGAAGATTGCAAGTCATGGGTGAGTGTCAGAAGTGCATCACATGTACCCAGTCCCTTACGAAAACCAAACTGTGAGTTTGGTATCAAATTATGACTATTACAATAAGAGGAAAGGCGTCTGGACAAAAGCCTCTCATAGAGCTTGGATAGGATAGGTGTAATGGAGATAGGGCGATAGTCATTAGGAGATGATGAGGCAGTATTTCCCTTTGGAATAGGAGTGATAATAGCCTTACGCCAGCAAAGAGGAAAACTACCTGATTTCAAAAGCAACCTAAACACCACTGCCAATTTAGGTGCCAAGACCACTGCAACCTTTTTAAAAAAGAGAGGGAAAAACCCATCCGGGTCTGTGCCACCATAGGTATCAAGATCCAGCAAGTACCTTTTCAGTTCTGCTGATTTGAATGCCATTGAATTGAGGTTGGGTCTAGGGAAACATGTCAATGGCAAAGACAATTCCTGATTACTCTGCTTATTAATAAAAATATTAGATAGAATATTGGCCTTCGATAATGGATAAAAAGAGATGGAGCCATCAGAATCACAAAGAGGAGGCATGGAGGAATCTATTCCAAATAAAGAGGATTTCAAAGCGGACCACCATTTATGAGGCTGTGTAGCTCCTGCCAGAACATCCTGAAGATGGGAGTTATAATCCCTCTCAGCACCATCATAAACTCTGCGCAGCTGCCCTTTTAAAAACATAATTTTCCCAATGCAAGGGGGTTTGATTACGCCTCCATAGACGATATGCAGCCTGTTTGTCATCAAATGCACGCTTGCAGTCATAATTAAACCATGCTTTATCCCTGATACGAGACTTAATTGTCTTTGATGGAACTCTTTTGCGAAGGATACCAAGAAGGGAATTGTTGAGAGCTGAAACCGGGTCATGAGATCTTAGTATGTGATTCCACTCATTATTACAAACATCATTACAAACGTTGTCCCAGTTAACCCAGGATTTAAGGTAGACTTTACGTGAGAGAGTAATATCAGGAACAGAAAAATCAAGATTAATTTTACACATGATGGCATTGTGGTCGGAAGTGCCAACAGGTACAAGAACGGAGGTTTCTACAATGCCAGGAATGTCTGTTAGTACTAGATCAAGACAATTTCCAGACATATGAGTAGGTCTTTGGATTAGCTGTTCACAACCAGATAAGTTTGCAAAATCCAATGCACCATGACCATTTCTATTAGTTGGAGAGACCGAGTTCAACCACTCTTGATGATGCGCATTGACATCACCAACAAAAATAAAAGATGATTTGACATCTACAGACTGTATTGAAGCCATGGCTGTTAAAAGGCAGTCATATATGTCATTGTTAACATCAGGATTTCTGTACAGGCTAAAAATGTAATGATTATAATACTTGCTGGAAACTTTAACTAACTGCATCTCATGGCATTTACAAATATGCTTAGTTAAGTGCTGAGCATTATACCCAGATCTAATATACAAGCTCATTCCATTCCACGAGCACGAGGAATAGAATCACGCCGAATAAGAACTGGTTTACCGAAGTTAGGTATAAGAAGTTCAGAATAATCTCTATAACCAGAGACAAGGGTTTCAGAACAAAAGACAATATCATAATCAACAGATGCCAATGTAAGATCCTTGATGTTCTTATAGAGACCACGAATATTGGAATAAAATACACGACAACTTGTAGCAAGTTGTCTGTAATAATATTTACAAACATTCAATAAAGGTAAAAATACTTATGATTTTGCTTTAACAAGTGTATTCTCTCTCCGTAATCAAGCTGCAGACAAAGTATTTACCGTCTATTGAATTATAATTAATTAAGGAAGGTTGGGTGTTGAGGCTAATGTGACGCTTAGGACCGCATGATGTACTACGGGTCATAACACGTGTTTTTGTATTGATATTGGCTTCTGTAGGCATGGTGGTCTGGCTTGGTAGTATCACGGCACGATCTTGGCATTAGCACGGCCCCTACACTCTCCATCTCTCCTTCCCTTTATCGCCGTGAGGGTGGAAAGACGTGTTGAGTTTTTAAGCTTTGTGTTCGTATATTTTGCGTGCGCGAGTGCTTCTGCTATCGCTGAAATACGAACGGACGGACGGAGCAGCGGTGGCATTTAAGGTTGGTTGCATTAGCGTTGTATTGAAGGATATTAGGATAACCGAGGATATTAGACACGTGAGCCAGTCCCCGAAATGATCCTCCTGCCACACGCCATGACTCATAATTATGTTGTATCACCACTCACAGGGGAGGTTCATTATTAGTGAAGTTATTATGACTTTGTACAGTGGATTTGTGTTTAAAGATACACTATTATTGTTGTATACTTCTGCTTATTTACGGATGTTGCATGATACATACATCCACGTGTTATTATTTGTATATATATATGGTACACACTGTGTAGGCCTATATATATATATACTGTATATCACAAATACACGTGTGCTAATAAATGTTTATATACTCCCAGCCGGAGAGAGATAGAGTGTTTGAGTGAGTGAGAAAAGCAAGACTGGGAAGAAAGGAGAGTACAAAGGAGTACAAAGGAAATCAAGCAACAGCAGGTCTAGTAACACCTCTAGGCTGCTTGTCCTCCAAAACACTGAGGATCAAGTGTCCAAACAGTGGTTTAGAGGTGGAGGAAATCTTTACGTGTTTATCTTTGTTTGTAATGTTGAGTATACTGTATAACAAACTGTGACGGTATAATTCTGAATTCATCACGTAAGTAAAAGAAATGTGAAGCCTCTGAGACTGATATGTAACGGTATGAAATCCTAATCCCATATATCGTTCTACAACGTGACACCACAGCCTCCCTCAATATTCCACCACCCTCCACCTTCTATCCTCCACCCCTGTAACTCTACTTCCTCCCTATCTCTTACCTCCGCTCTCTTCCGTCCCCCACCTGCCCTTCTTTACCCTCCTCCGACGTTTGCTGCTCTGCTACCACCCACCTCTAGTTTCTCACCCCCATTCCTCCCTCCCCTCCTACGTTAGCCCCCACCACTTGTTCCCCACCCTCCCTACCGTCATTCGCCCGTCTCTACTCCTCCCCCATCCCTTACCTCGTACACACCCTCCACCACTGTTACCAGACAAATTATAAATACTAATTGTGATGCCACCTATTGAGTGTCCTGCGCGGAACTGGCCTCAACTGTGCCTCTCTTAAGGGGATAGTGGCTATTTGTTTGGTCTATTAATTTGTATAGGCTATACAGTCATATATTTTAGTTTCTTCGCAAAACCTCTATCAAGCTAAATCCGGTTCTTCCAAAATTACAGGCTCACTATCGTTCGCCAGGAAAAAAATCGACATCTAAATAGCACGACAGGTCTTTATATTGACAAATAAATGAGGCGAAAGGTCTTGACATCAACAAACTAATGGGACTAACATCTTTAAATCTTAAAACTAATGAGGCTAAGCATGAAAAAGAAGGAACCAGAAAAACGGCCCATCTCCCCTTAAGCGGAAAGAGAGCGTCTGGCCACTGCTAAAACCAAAATGTGAAAAGAGCCTTGTGACTCTAGCCATTTGAGCTATGCAGAAGTACGGTTTGCAAAATAAGTCGTGTATCCGCTGTCATTACGTTATGCTCGCTGTGTGTTGTATTAATGTCTGTCAGATGTTGAATAGGGTGTGTAAAGATTGGAACATGTTTGTATATCTCACTCGAAACGATGAATTAATGCTTAGATAGTTATAATACTAATTATTGATCGAAATATACTTCTTGCCGCGACATCACATATTTGGCCAACTGTACAACTGGTATAAAACTATTATTAACTGTCTTGGTGGTGTAATGGTTAAGGTGTCTAAAAATCTGTGTGATAACTTGGGTTCGAATCCTGGTGGGTCACATATATGCTTTCATTGATTTCATTGGAGGTGTTTGGTGTTGTGGTGAAATGAATAAACACTAGATAATAATTTTATTATAGCTATTTATCAGAATAGAAATGGAAAGCTCATTAACAGACATTTAACTATCCCCAAAGCTTAGTTTATAACCTTTGTGTTCCTATATTACACCGGTACTCATAAATACCTAAAATAGCTTATTCATATTTAAGGGCAGAGTTTTGTTTATCTTAATTATATATATATATATATATATATATATATATATATATATATATATATATATATATATATATATATATATATATACCGGTATATATTATACTGTATATATATATTTTCTTAGTGTCCTCCCAAGACCTCCATTAAACTTAAGAAAATACCGTCAAGATCCCCCCCCCCCCCTCTTCGAGATAAATTTGTGCATTTTTTGGTAAGAAAATGCCCCTGCCAAATTCCTCTTCCTCCTAAATTGCAAGTTCGCTATCGCACGCCAAGAAACGAAAGGTTTTAAAATTAACAAATAGGTGGGGCCAAAGGCCTTACAATCGCCAAACTAATGGGGCGAACTTCTTGAGATCTCAAAACTAATGGGGCTAAGCATGAGGGATACGGAGGTCCAGAAAAGACAACCTCTTAAAATAATAAATATAACCGCATACATAAAAGTAACAATGTCACAGCTTTGTATGTATGTTACTATGTATCAGAATCCGTCAAGTACGATTGGCCAAATAAGTCAAGTCTCCGCTGTCATTACGTTGTGCTCACTGTTTGCTGTATTAATGTCTGTTAAATGTTGAATAGGGTGTGTAAAGATAGGAATATGTTTGTATATCTCACTCGCAACGATGAATTAATGCTTAGATAGTGCAGATACCAATTATTGATCGAAATATACTTGGTGCCACGACATCACTTATTTGGGCAACTGTACTTCAACATAATGGACTACAATGGTGGTGTCACACGAGCTCCTTTTCCCTCAATTTTTGCTGAACCAGTATGTTCTCATACTAGTTTTCGGTATTTTCGCATTGGAATCGACAAGTAAGGCTGCATGTATTGGATTTTATGAGATTGAGAAAATATATATCTTTACATAAGAAGATGCCAGACCACAATTGCCTGAAAAACTTGGCTGAAAATTCGTTCGTGTGACACTAAGTCTTATTAAGCTCTGGCCCCTCCAATACGATGCCATCTTTCACTTTTACTTTGGTTAATATTTGATGATTATTACGGAACCTAAGAAACTCCTAGATATCAATGGGGGAAGACAATGTCATTTAATCCTCTGACTCACACATATACTTCCTAAGCTGAATTTGTATAATGGAAACCAGAATAAAAGCGTCATCGTACAATCGCCTGCACTATAAACTGATACAAGACTAGATGATGAAGTTGAGACATAGAACATTGAAAACACTGACTCGGCCATATGTTTAAAAGGAATGTTTCAAAATCGTTCACAAGCTTGTCTGAATTGTTCATTAAAGTGTGTACCATCTTTTACTGCAGGCGACTGTGCATATATAAATTAAAGAATGTCGGAGATAATAAATAAGCCCACTGAATCTCTTAGAGGTCCAGAACTAATTTTAGAGAATTATTTAGGGTCTTTCTGGCTTACAACCCTGAATATTTCATTCCGCTTTGAATCTTTTATGGGAGCTCTTACTCTCTTGGGTTTATTTTGGTAGGATGCTCGATAGCCCTGGTTCTGACGTATTTTTGGCAAGTTAGTATGCGCGAGAGAGAGAGAGAGAGAGAGAGAGAGAGATGCCTTGTTTAACTTCCTATAGTATATGCTGGATTAATGTGTGCGCCTGAACAGCTTTGGGATACTGGTATATTTATTTATGAGTGGACATATGGCAAACGAAGACTTATTTCCAACATTCATTACTACTTACATTTACCATAGTTGGTATAGCCCTGTACTAAAATATATCACAATTGTCCACCAGGCTGTATATGTACTGTATATGTATAGTATGTAATATATATATATATACCCGGTATATATCGTCTCTCGTGTCCCGAGTTCGAATCCCGGGAGGGCCATATGCTTTCATTAGTTTATTCAATTACATTGGGGTTTGTAATTGATATTAATGTTAAAGAACGGGGTGTTACTTATTCACCTCTTACTACTTCCCTACAATCTCTCTATACACGCCACAATGTTTCATATCTCTCATTCTTCTACTATTACAATACTCAGTGTTCTTCAGAGCTTTCTCAGTGTATACGGTACCTCCTCCCTTACTGAGGGTGGGGGGCACTCTACTTTTAACACATTTCAAGCCCTATTCTGTTCAACTCTAACCCAAAATTGAGCCGAGTTCCCAGTCTCTCTTCTACTCAATTAGTAAGCTGTGGAACTCTCTCCCTCAATCTGTCTTCCCCTCATCCTATGACTTGAACTCCTTCAAGCTCAGTTTGTCCAGACATTTTGACTTGAACGTATCGTGAATTCGGAACTCTGGCAACGTTTCAACATTGGGGGAACACGTGTTACTGGCAGCTTTGCCTTTTGTATCCTTCATACACATAGAAAAATATATACTGTATATATATATATACTGGTATATATATATATATATATATATATATATATATATATATATATATATATATATAAAATAAAATGTGTTGTGTGTGCGAGTGTGTGCGTGGGCTACCCAACCGAGTGATGCTAAATGTACAGTAGGTGTAAGCAAATACTAACATACATTATGGGAGAGAAAGTGTAAGGGAAACAGAAGTATTGTATAAAGAACTACTGTTATAGGGAACTCACCTTTAGGCCTACACTGTATAATTAACTGCCAGCATTATCTCTAGCTTGATGTCCTTTACTTTAATTGGTTGAGAGTTGTCATTTCCATCATATTAACAAGCCACATAAATATCTTGTCTTCTGATCTCAAGTTTGGGTATTTATAATGAGCTGCTGCTGCTGCGCTCTCTCTCTCTCTCTCTCTCTCTGTATGTCTGTGTATCTATCTGCCTCCCTGTCTGTCTGTCTGTCTGTTTTATCTATCTATCTGGCTACCCTGACCCTAAATTTAAACCAAAAACTTATTCAAAGTAACCTACCACAGTAAAGAATAGACAGGTATAATATAGGTATATAAGATGATTAGGTATATTGATAGTGATATATATTTCTATCCCTATAATAAACGGGCATAGCACTGACAATATACTCTAATTGATAAGGATATACTATAATGGACACTTTATATACCTACATTAGATTAATTTACACCTATATAAGCTCCCTCTCCTCTCCTCTCCTTCCCCAATCTACCTCCCTTTCCCTCTCCTCTCGTCCCCTCCCCTCCCCTCTGTCCCCAATCTTCCTCCTTCTCCCCCTCCTCTCCTCTACTTCCCTCCCCTCCCCTCCGTCCTCAATCAATCTCCCACCCCCTCCCTTTCCCCTTCTGTCTTTTCCTCCCCTCCCTCCCTTCCCCCCCTCTCTCCTTCACCTATTGTCCAAGCCTAAAGCCCCTACCTATATATTGCACACTGATTACTTCCTTTCAAACCCCTCCAAGTATCTCTCTCCCCCCCTCCCCCCCCATTATCCCCATCCTTATTGGGCTCCCTTCCCTTGCTAGCCTCTCCCCTTTTGTTCCCCACTGGTTTATCTCCTTAGAATGGATCGCGTGGTGTTTTAGATAATGACTTTTTCTTCCTTGGGTAGCGTTTTGTACCGTCTCATAAATTCGGTGTCACACGAGTTCTTCAATTATCGGAGTCACTTGATCATATATAAAATACGCTACGGTATTGCAAAGGATATTATTCGACCATGCTAGCACTTGTGTAGCAATATTGTATAGTCTGTAGCTTAAAATCAGGAAAAAGGATACGTTCAGATCCGAAAATATTGTCCAATTACTAAAAACTAAGGTAGCCGTGTCTGCGTCTTAAGGGGAGATTTTCACTTAAGGGTATTTTTTCTGGACCCCCTTCTCTCTCATATTTAGCCCATTTTGTTTTGAGATTTTAAGACGTTCGCCCCATTAGTTAGGTGATTTTAAGACCTTTCGCCCTATTTATGTCATTTTTAAGACCTTTCGTGCCATTTAGGAATCGATTTTTTACCTGACGAGCGATAGCGAGCCTGTAATTTAGGATAAACTGGCCTTCGGCCGGGACATTCTTCTACCGAAAAATTTACACATTTATCTCTTTGGCGTATTTTTTAAAGCTTGATGGAAGTCTAGGGAGCAAACTAAAACTCTCGGTGCTTTGTTCCGTGCTCCCCACACTAACTTTAACCTTGCTTCTTAATTATTTTCTCAGCTTTCATTCTTTACAAGTGTTTCTACCTCATGATTACTTCTTGCTCAACCTCACCCTCTTCACTTGTTATATACTTGTTTTAAATTAGCTTGTTTTGCTTGTTAAATATTCCATTCTCGATCCGCCTTTTCGACTCAAAGCAGTTTTCAAGCTCATTCGTTTCATTCTCAACCTCATGATCAATTCTACCGTAATTTTCGACTTCTTTATTTATATCTTTCTAAAACTCAATCTCGACCTAACGTTCTACCTCAGTCAGTCTCAACCTAATTCTCAACCTCATCTTCCTCATTCTCGATCTTAATGTAGACCCTATAGTTCTCAACCTTAATCTTAACCTCCATTTTCAACTATATTGTATGAAGGAGAGATTATTTATATATTATTGTTATTTGTTTACTCCCTAGATCTATATCAAGCTAAAACACATCGAAATAAATGTGTGCATGTTTCGTTAGAAAAAAAGCCCCCGCCGAAGGCTTGCTATCGTCTGCCAGGGCAAAAAAATAAAAACCTAAATGGCACGAAAGGTCTTAAAATTGACAGACTTGGGGCGAAAGGTCCTAAAGTACCCAAGCTAATTGGGAAACGGTTTAACATATTAAAACTAATGGGGCTAAACATGAGGGAGAAGGGGTTAAAGAAATTTTCGTTTCTTCATTTTCAAGGTCATAATATATATAGCCAACCTAATTTACAACCTCATATAATCAAATCTCATGTTAACCCTTTCACGCATTTATGACGCAGAGGTTGCCAGATTAGCAATAAGAAATAGAGTTCTCTCACTTATAATTACCTCTCCAAAATTAGTTTTCTGCCCACAGCTAACTCAAAGACAACTGCAGAGGTTGAAGTAACTAAACTAAAGGTTTCTAAATACCCCTGATGGCAACAAAGGCTTTAAAGTATCCCCAATAGGCTCAAAATCGCGTCATATGTCGGAGAGGGTTAATCCCATTCTCATTTATATTTTCAACCTCGCTCTCGACCTCATCCTCAACCTACCTCTTTTTCGCTATACTCTTGACCCCATATTCGAACTAATTTTCGAGCCTTTCCTGCAAATAATTCTTGATTCAGTATTACTATCCGAAACGTCCCGCCAGTGAATCATAGTTGCACAGTCATGAACTATAATACCTGCACACCCATTTGAACCTGTATCGAACCCAAGGGAGACAATCTAATGTTCTGTTATATCCCACAACTTGGCTTTGTAGATTCAAAGATTCCAATGGGTGTGCAGGTATTATGGCTCGTGACTGTACCTCCAAGCAGTGCATCAGATATATCCGTATATTGTTTCACATTCACTTATTGTCTGCTTAAGGAGACGATGTTATTTGTCTACTTATCTATTTATTCAATTATATATATATTCTTTAGTTTCCTCGCTAGGTCTCCATCAAGCTTTACAAAACAGCATAAGACCCCCTTTCAAGATAAATGTGTATTTTTTTCGGTAGAAAAATGTCCCGTCCGAAGGCTGGTTCCTCTTAAAATTACAGGCTTGCTACCGCTCGACAGGAACAAATCGACACCTAAAATGCCACGACAGGTCTTAATATTGACAAGAAAATGGAGCTAAAGTTATTTAAATCGTCAAACTAATGAGGTGAACTTCTTAAAATATCATAACTAATGGGGCTAATCATGAGGGAGGAGGAGGTTCAGCAAAACCTAATACCTCCCCTTAAATGCTTAGTTAGTTAGTTAAGATAGGACTTAAGAGGCTATCGACCCAGGAGGATCATTAAGCCCACCTTAAGGGGAGGTCTCCACTTGAGGGATTGTTTTCTTGACCCCTTTCTCCCTCATGTTTAGCCCCATTGCTTTTGATATTATAAAACGTTTGCCCCATTAGTTTAGCGATTTTAAGAACTTTCACCCCATATTAAGACCTTTCGTGCAATTCAGGCGTCTATTTTATCCTGGCGAGCGATAGCGAGCCTGTAATTTAAGAGGAACCGGCCTTCGGCCGGGACATTTTTCTACCGAAAAATGTACAAATTTATCTTGAAAGGGACTCGAGGGGGTGTAAGTTTAAGGTTGATGGAGGTCTAGGGAACAAACTAAATACCTCCCCTTAAAGTCTGGCAGAACGTAAGACCATAGGCCCCCCCCCCCCCCCCCCCCGAGTTTATGAGGGTGTCATTCCTGCTCGAGAACCCCAGACGTCTTCCTTAAGCCGGTATCACACGAGCGCTTTTCCCCTCAACATTTATCCTCAACACTGGTCTGGCAGCTTATGAGGTCAACATTTGTAATACTTCGGTCACCTAAATTCATCTACCGCATCAGTCTAGTTTCCGATACCAGGGCAAAATATTCCAGATAGGTTTGCCAGACAAATTTTGACCATCGAATGTTGACTATAAAAGCTCTCGTGTGATACCGGCTTTAATAGCGATCAGGACTGGAGCCCCTGTACGAGAACCCCATGAGTCCCTGCAACTTAAGGGGGGTCACTGTTTTTTTGTTTTTTTAGCTTTATCTCCTTTTCTCTCTTTCCCTGGCTTGTATACATTCGTCCCCATTGAGCCAACTGTTGTAAGACGTTTATACCCATCCAGGTGTTGACTTCTTCCTGGCGAGTGATAGCGAGCCAGCAATGTATGGAGAAATCCGGCTTCGGCGGAGATATTTTCTATCGAAAAATGTACAAATTTAGCTTGCTGTCAAAACAAAAATATATATATGCTGGCTCGCTACCGCTCGCCAGGAAAATATTGACACCTGGATGGGGGTAAACGTCTTAAAACAGTAGGCTGAATGGAGCCGAATGGATACAAGCCAAAGAGAGAGGGAGAAAAAGAGAAGAAACGCGAGGTGGGCTCCCTTAAATGAGCAACACTGGCCGAATGTTAATACCCCCGACTGTACAGAGATCCGAACCAAAAGATCCGATCCCAACCAAATAAACCGAATAAAAGCCTCTTATTGCTCGGCTGTTAGTACGTGGAACAAGGATTCTGGAACGGGAAGGAATAAGCTCTGATGATTACTGGTCATACATTTTTAAACACACCGGGAATAGTTCTGCCGGTAGCTTAAATCGGAATGCACACAGACACACACACACGCACACACACACTCTTATATTGTCCACGTCTGCACAATATCGCAGACACACAAATTTGTATAAGTGTTTATCCCCCACTCACTCTCTCTCTCTCTCTCTCTCTCTCTCTCTCTCTCTCTCTCTCTCTCTCTCTCTCTCTCTCTCTCTCTCTCTCTCTCTCTCTCTCTCTCTGTAGTGCTTGATATTCACTAGCAAATGATACTATTGTTCTTATTAAATTAATTTGCATACACATAATTCATTGTTATAATGTGCATATATTCACCTGCAAAAGATCACTGTATAGTGTAGATGCTATTGATACGAAGAACGTGTGCACTGTGTAGACGGGACGGTTTCCGCTATTGCTTTATGAGGTGGTGTTTAGAGCGTGAGTAGGGAGATCAGATTCGTGTGTGGTGTGTATGTGTGTGTGTGTGTGTGTGTGTGTTGAGTGCAGTGTTTGGCCCCACTCCATGTTATTAGTTATAGGTTCTATGTAAGTTATGTGTGACTCTCTCTGTGTGTGTGTGTATGGTTTAGTTTAGTGATAAATTGTGATTACGTGTGTTTCTACATGTTTTTGCGTGCATATATATATATATATATATATATATATATATATATATATATATACTGTATTATATATATATATTATAAAGTGTGTTTGTCCCCACTCCATGTTAGTTATGGACCCAGTGTAGTCGCAATATGTGGAGAGCCCGGAGGAGGCCTTTGTCGCAGGGGTCTGGGCCCCCGGGGCTCACAAGAACACACACACACAGTTACATACGCAAAAAAAAAAAAAAAAAAACCACACACACACACACGCACGCACAGACACACTCATACAGACACATAGTCACACCCATGTAGTCGCACCTATACACTCGCACATTGCTACACACACACACACACACACGCACACACTGGCATGCACATTACTAATACTGATATAGCACACTTTAAAGCGTTTAGCCCCAAATTTATCCACATTTATGCCACTGCAATATTTTTAGTGTGCCCCTGTTATATTCACTATTCGTTGGATATATACGGTAAGAAGTGAAAGTGTCTTACCTGTTATCAGTGCGTGTGCTATTCACTCAACACCTGGTGACTTTATCGGGAGACTACCGGAAATTAATAGGGGGAATTTTGAACGTTACTGTATGTATGTGTGTGAGTGTGTGTGTGTGTGTGTGTGGGGATGTTAACTGTTGTAGTACTACGACGATTTTCCTTCATTATTTTGGCCATTATTGAGTGGTTTTATGCTGTTTAGGAAGGACTTTTTATAGTGGAAGGGTTCATTGTGATGGTGACCACTGATTGGATCTACCCGTCTGATATACCCTAATACAATCAACCAATTGAAGCCAGCATAACACAATGACGCCAATGTGCTGAAATGGTCATGTTAATGGACTATATTGTTTTTTTTTGTTTTTTTCTATATTCCAATACTCCCTCTCGGCCATAGGCTGATAGCCTTTACACACTACCGCTGAATACGGTGAGGCCCCGTGAGGTCTTGCTCCAGTCTAGGGAGTGAGACATGCGAAGCTTCACAGCTCGAAGCAATTCCATCTCTGAAGCTGCTCCGCCTCTATGCTTCACAGTCTCATCCCTTCAGGCTCGGACCCTCACTCTCAGAACGCCATCTATTGAGCAATTAACTCACTAGGCATTGCCCCCCTGTAGCATATTTTTGAATATGGGAATATTCATACAATGCTATTTAATCAGGGAACAATGAGGGTATTTATTTGGCATTTCGGTGTGCTGTGGTAATGCACTGATACTAGGTACTGTACAGCACAAATTCCATCCCAATAATATCTTCCCATTGACATATTGGGATTCGAACCCGGGTCCTTTGGAGTACGGTACCAGTCCAGTGGCAAGACCACTCCGCCACACCTCCCCTGTATGATGTATGTACTGTACAGTATGTATGTATGTATGTATGTATGTATGTAAAGTATAGCTTAGGCACATTCCCTAGCAACCCCCAGGTCTCAGACCTTCAGGAGAGGTTCCGGTCTCAGCAGGCAGACACGTAGCAGAGCCACACCATAATGCCCGCCATATTGCTTCCAGGCATGTCCCTTCATATATAGACCAGCTCCCCGGGCCAGGCACCTGACGGACTATTATCTAGTCCAACTGGACTTAATTTTGTATTCATCACCACTTCTCGTGCCTGTTTTTCAGTCGTCTCTATCTTCCAACTGTCATATTTTTTTTTCTATAGAAAATGTACAAATTTAGTTTGAAGGTGGTCTGGGTTGGCATATTTTTTAGTTGTATTTATTTTAGGGGACAGCCTAATATACATGGCTCGAAAATGGCACAGCAAGCAAAATCCTCAATCATAATGAAACAAAATATCATAATAACCCATAAGAATTCGGAGCAGATAGTGTTAATGGATTATAAGAAACCCCCAATTCGTAAGGTACAGTCAACTTGATTAAGGGGAGGTATTTACTTTGTTCCCTAGACCTCCATCAAGCTTAAAATGATACCACCTTGAGTCCCTTTCAAGATAAATGTGTACATTTTTCGGTAGAAAAATGTCCCGGCCATAGGCCGGTTCCTCTTAAATTACAGGCTCGCTATTGCTCGCCAGGATAAAATCGACACCTGAATGGCACGAAAGGTCTTAATATGGGGTGCAAGTTCTTAAAATCGCTAAATTAATGGGGCGAACGTTTTGTAATATCAAAAGCAATGGGGCTAAACATGAGGGAGAAAGGGGTCAAGAAAAAAATCCCTCAAGTGGAGATCTCCCATTAATCCGCAGTCTCAGAAAATGTAGTTATGCAATGATATGTTTTCAGATTGATGTATGAAACAATATTGCTTATATATTTCCTGAGTCATGCCTTTTTTAATTTTATATATTGCAAATCTATGTTATGCATTAACTTTAAGCTTCTAATAAGCCTAAGAAAGAATCCGAGACGCTGCCGATTAAACGAGTTGACTGTACCCGACCAGAAAACAATACCCTCATTAAATCCAGGAAATAAGCTCGTGTGCTACTCCCACATAATAAGCTCGTGCGCTACTCCCACATAATAAGCTCGTGTGCTACTCCCACATAATAAGCTCGTGTGCTACTCCCACATAATAAGCTCGTGTGCTACTCCCACATAATAAGCTCGTGTGCTACTCCCACATAATAAGCTCGTGTGCTACTCCCACATAATAAGCTCGTGTGCTACTCCCACATAATAAGCTCGTGTGCTACTCCCACATAATAAGCTTGTGTGTTACTCCCACATAATAAGCTCGTGTGCTACTCCCACATAATAAGCTCGTGTGCTACTCCCACATAATAAGCTTGTGTGCTACTCCCACATAATCAGCTCGTGTGCTACTCCCACATAATAAGCTTGTGTGCTACTCCCACATAATAAGCTCGTGTGCTACTCCCACATAATAAGCTCGTGTGCTACTCCCACATAATAAGCTTGTGTGCTACTCCCACATAATAAGCTCGTGTGCTACTCCCACATAATCAGCTCGTGTGCTACTCCCACATAATAAGCTCGTGTGCTACTCCCACATAATAAGCTCGTGTGCTACTCCCACATAATAAGCTCGTGTGCTACTCCCACATAATAAGCTTGTGTGTTACTCCCACATAATAAGCTCGTGTGCTACTCCCACATAATAAGCTCGTGTGCTACTCCCACATAATCAGCTCGTGTGCTACTCCCAGATAATCAGCTCGTGTGCTACTCCCACATAATAAGCTCGTGTGCTACTCCCACATAATAAGCTCGTGTGCTACTCCCACATAATAAGCTCGTGTGCTACTCCCACATAATAAGCTCGTGTGCTACTCCCACATAATCAGCTCGTGTGCTACTCCCACATAATAAGCTCGTGTGCTACTCCCACATAATCAGCTCGTGTGCTACTCCCACATAATCAGCTTGTGTGCTACTCCCACATAATAAGCTTGTGCGCTACTCCCACATAATCAGCTCGTGTGCTACTCCTACATAATAAGCTCGTGTGCTACTCCCACATAATCAGCTCGTGTGCTACTCCCACATAATAAGCTCGTGTGCTACTCCCACATAATAAGCTCGTGTGCTACTCCCACATAATAAGCTCGTGTGCTACTCCCACATAATAAGCTCGTGTGC
This sequence comes from Paralithodes platypus, assembly GCA_032716605.1. NCBI lineage: Eukaryota > Metazoa > Arthropoda > Malacostraca > Decapoda > Lithodidae > Paralithodes > Paralithodes platypus. The sequence goes on from CM064521.1 coordinate 22,111,145, forward strand.
TACTCCCACATAATCAGCTCGTGTGCTACTCCCACATAATAAGCTTGTGTGTTACTCCCACATAATAAGCTCGTGTGCTACTCCCACATAATCAGCTCGTGTGCTACTCCCACATAATAAGCTCGTGTGCTACTCCCACATAATCAGCTCGTGTGCTACTCCCACATAATAAGCTTGTGTGTTACTCCCACATAATAAGCTCGTGTGCTACTCCCACATAATCAGCTCGTGTGCTACTCCCACATAATAAGCTCGTGTGCTACTCCCACATAATCAGCTCGTGTGCTACTCCCACATAATAAGCTTGTGTGTTACTCCCACATAATAAGCTCGTGTGCTACTCCCACATAATCAGCTCGTGTGCTACTCCCACATAATAAGCTCGTGTGCTACTCCCACATAATCAGCTCGTGTGCTACTCCCACATAATCAGTTCGTGTGCTACTCCCACATAATAAGCTTGTGTGTTACTCCCACATAATAAGCTCGTGTGCTACTCTCACATAATCAGCTCGTGTGCTACTCCCACATAATAAGCTCGTGTGCTACTCCCACATAATAAGCTCGTGTGCTACTCCCACATAATAAGCTTGTGTGCTACTCCCACATAATAAGCTCGTGCGCTACTCCCACATAATCAGCTCGTGTGGTACATAATGTTATCGGAAACGAGGCCGGTCTTTTTTAATCTTCACTGTTTCACTCCAATAGTTTGGAGATTTTAAAACGTTTCACCTCATTAGTTATGCGATTATAATATACTTCACCCCATCTAGGTGTCGATATTGTCTTGGCGAGGGTTAGCGACCCTGCAATTTAGGAGAAACTGGCCTTTAACCAGGACATGTTTCTACCGAAAAATGTACATATTAAGCTTGAAGGGGGTCTGGGGGGCTATTTTAAAGAAGCCTGGGAAGGTCCAGAAATTACTTTTAGTTTAGGGGACAAACTAAAACTGCATTCCTCGAAAATGGTAAAAACAATCAAAAGTTTCTATGATAATTAACACAATCAGAACGGGTGTCGTTTTTTTGTTTTTTTTCCCCCCGAGATAAATTAACGATTTTATTCATCTTGGGGTGGTTCTGTGGGAGTCAAAAAGCTAATCGTGATAGTTCCTATACCTATACATTCTAGAGGGCATTCCTAAGTTGAAGAAAATTGTCTGATGCTAGGCAGAATAATATTAGTACATATTATGTTACCAGTTCTGAAGGGGTTAAGGGGGTATAGGCTGTTATTCTGGCGCCCCTTCTTCCTCATGTTAAGCCCCATTAGTTTTCAGATTTTAAGATGTTGGCCCCATTAGTTTGTCGATTTTTAGACCTATCGCCCCATTTCTTTGTCAATATTAAGACTATTTAGGAGTAAAACAAAATCCTGGTGAACGATAGTGAGCCTGTTATTTTGGAAGAACCGGCCTTTGGCCGGGAATTTTATCTACCGAAAAATCTACAAATTAATCTAGAAGGGGGATCTAATGGATGTTTTTTTAAGCTTGATGGAGGTCTAGGGAGGAAACTAAAAAAATACTAAATATATGAAACAATCGACCCCAAAAAATTAACCCTTCTCCCTTAATCCAAATGACAATAACTCCCAAAGCGTCGCACCCAACATACTGTATATATAGTAGCGTGGTTTGTATTGTCTATGGCAGGATTAAGGGGGGTTGAGTCTTATTGGGCGTACGCGGATGATCCCCTCCTTATCTTCACTACCAGACCACGGGGATAAGCTGGAGGTGGAGATATGGGGAAGGGGCGGGGGGGGGGGCTTGTGGGGGAGGGGCGGCTGGGGGTGACGCTGGGGGAAGGGGCTGGGGTGGTGGAGGAAGGGGCTTTGGGGGGGGGGGGGGGGCGGGGGCTGGGGCTAGGGTTGTGGGTGGCGCTGGTGGTGAAGGTGGGGGGAGGGGGGGGGGGGTAGATAGAGGGAGTATCACACGTGTATATTTAATCGCCAGGTTTTCGGGGTCACAGTATGCGAGATCGATTGGTATATATAAACTGTAGGTACAATCATGAGCCATAATACCTACACACCCATTTGAAGCTGTATCGAATCCCAGCGAGACCATGCAAGGTTCTGTTTTATCCCAGAGTGTTCACGACTTGGCTTTAATTAAGGGGAGATGGTTCGCTTTTCTGGCCCCCCTTCTCCCTCATGTTTAGCCCCCATCAGTTTTCAGATTTTAATACGTTTGCCCCATTAGTTTTAAGACCTTTCGCCGCATTTCTGTGTCATTATTAAAACCTTTCGTGCCCTTTAGGTGTCGATTTTTTTATTGGCGAGCGATAGCGAGCATGTAATTGTGGAGGAGCCGGCCTTCGGCCGTGACATTTTTCTATCGAAAAATGTACAAATCTCGAAGGGGGATCTAATGGATGTTTTTTTTTTAATGTTTGATGGAGGTCTAGGGAGGAAACTAAAAACATAATAAATATATGACAACATAGATCAAAAAATAAACCCTTCCCCTTAAATATTGAGAGATTCCAATGGATGTGCAGGTATTATGGATCGTGACTGTACGGTTATACTTTAAATTGTGGCCCTCATTCACAGCATTTAAGGGGACAGTGTTTTTTTTTTTTTTTTTTTTTTTTTTTTTTTTAACACTCTAGGACATACTGTATATCATGGCATTCCGTTTGTCAAGCTATCCCGAACTAAATCGAATCTGCTCATTAATTCCTTACATAATAATCACATTCCGGAGGTTCGTATTGCTGATCGAGGGTTGTTAATAGGTAGTCACTCATATACATTCGTGGACCTCACCTATTTTTAGTTATGGAAGTATATCTCTAGAAACGAATTTGTGAATAACTTTCTATACATGAACTATAAAACTATAATATATTATTTATTGAAAAGTAAGTTCAATCCAATAATCAATCTAGACAGTTATAATTTCATAAAGAAAAACACAGGGTGTCCACGGATTTTTATAAGTGACAGTACCGATAAATACTGTGTTTGATTTGTTTAATAGTATGCTTATATATAGCTAAATTAGCTTAATTAAGTTGAGCTCTGGAACAGTTCTTTCTTTTGGCGCATGTACAATCGCGCTAATAAGTGATGTCTCGGCACCAAGTATGTTTTGATCAATAATTGGTATCAACAATATCTAAGCTTAATTTCTTCATATCGAGTGAAATATACAAACATATTCCTACACTTACCCACCCTATTCAACATCTGACAGACATTAATACAGCACAGAGCAAGCCAAACGTAAGGACAGCTGGGACATGACTTATTAGCGCGACCGTACAGTACGTCTGGAAAACCCTCTCAATCTTACTTTTCAGGCCTTTCTGACAAACACCGCTCTGAAGACCCCAATAAATATACTTTTTTGGCCGCCCCAGTAATAGAGCGTTGTACAGTTGCCCAAATAAGTGATGTCGCGGCAACAAGCATATTTCGATCAATAATTAGTATCAGCACTATCTAAGCATTAATTCATCATTTCGAGTGAGATATACAAACATGTTCCTATCTTTACACCCTCTATTCAACATCTGACAGACATTAATACATCACACAGCAAGCAAAACGCAATGACAGCGGCGACACGACTTATTTGGCCAACCGTACCTGCATGATGGGGAGAAACGTCTTAAAACAGTAGGCTGAATGGGGCCGAATGGATAAAACCCAGAGCGAAATAGCAGGTCGGTCCCCTTAAGTATGTACAGTCGTCCATAAAAGTTCGGATCAACCAATTTCCTTATGGGGATTTTTTGTTCAAGTTATTTGTGTATGTATTTATATATTATTTAGTTTCCGCCTTAGAATTCCATCAAACTTTAACAATTTCCCACAAGACTCCCCTTCGAGTTAAGTGCCTCGGCCGGGCCCTCCTAAATTGCAGGCTAGCTATCGCTCACCAGGGAAATATCGAACTCTAAATGGCACAAAAGGTCTTAACATTCACACAGAAAAGGGGCAAAAGCTCTTAAAATATGCAAACTAATGGGACGGACGTCTTCAAATCTTTAAACTAACTGGGCTAAGCATGAGGGTGAAGCGGATCCAGAAAAAACACTTCCTAAGATGAAGCATTAGTAGGATGAAGATGATCTGAACAATGTCAATTGTTAAACTACAGTTTATTAGTCAAATATATAATCTATTGTACGAAAAACTGAACTCGTTATTCCATACTTTTGTATATATATATATATATATATATATATATATATATATATATATATATATATATACAGTATATATAATCACAAATAAAACGTGAATTTACGAATGTAGTCAACTGTAGCTACAGTTTGCTTAAATGTATCTATATTTTCATGTACGAGTAAACTGTATATCACTATACGTACCGGTATGTACTCTATGTGTAGTATATACCCCAGTACTTACTCTAGTTATCTATTTTGTACTATAAAGCTTACTGTGTGTGTGTGTGTGTGTGTGTGTGTGTGTGTGTGTGTGTGTGTGACCAAAGGCAAGTCAAATAAAGATTGACAATTCTGGGATAATTATTGATTCATGGTCGAGAACTTTTCCATGAATAAATTAGATTCGAATGGAGCAAACAATGATTTAATTACTGGTTTATAATTTGTGCCTCCAACAGAATACGCCATAGAGGAAAACACGATGAAAGAATAATATATATATATATATATATATATATATATATATATATATATATATATATATATATATATATATATTACATTGATTAAATAAAACAATGGATACATTTGCAGTAAAAGTTATATCTATAAATATTTTATTGGTATGATAGACAAATAACTTTTGGTATCAAGGGCTGGAGGGGGTCATACATTAGAGAGACAAACAGGTGGACAAGGAAGAAGAAGAAGAAGAAGGAGAGAGAGAGAGAGAGAGAGAGAGAGAGAGAGAGAGAGAGAGAGAGTGAGTGAGTGTGTGTTACACAGATACTCAGACCACACACACCTGGCGGTCACTAATAGGTGGTCCTGCCTTAATACCACTAAACAAGGATAGTTTATAGTAGAAGAATAGAACAACACAGTAGAAAGCTCTCTCCCCACCCTCCGACCTCCGGCTAAAAAGCCGTACCGGAAAATAGGATGAAGTGTAAACTAATGGGTCAGGAAATGCCAGAAAATTAGTTTGAAAGAGAAAGAGAGAGAGAGAGAGAGAGAGAGAGAGAGAGAGAGAGAGAGAGAGATATGAGAAGCACAGATTACAGATAAACAACACGTACTGCCATTAAGGGGAGGTTTTTAGTTGATTCCCTAGACTTCCATCAAGCTTAAAATTACTCCCCCTTGACCCCCTTTCAAGATAAATTTGTACATTTTTCGGTAGAAAAATGTCCCGGCCGAAGGCCGGTTCCCCTTAAATTACAGGCTCGCTATCGCTCGCCAGGAAAAAATCGACACGAATGGTCTTAAAATTGAAAGACATGGGGCGAGGGTTCTTAAAATCGCCAAACTAATGGGGCAAGCGTCTTTAAATCTCACAAGCAATGGGGCTAAACATGAGGGAGAAAGAGTTTCAGAAAAAAATCCTCCAGGTGGAAATCTTCCCTTAAACTACCGGTACCAACAAAGCCACCGCTAAGACTCTTGATTTCGTATTCCCCAGTAAAAAATCTTCCCAGGGAGACAAGGTTACGAACGTACGGCCCCCCGGGGAAATATAACCCGGTCGAAATGTACCAAAACCGGGCCCCAGGGAGGCATATTAGTTTGTTCAACGCCGGGGGTTTAAAGAGAGCAGATAGACCTTGAACGAGTTGGATATAGAGTGTGTGTTCTTTAAGGGGAGGCAGACCGTTTTTCTGGACCCCCTTCTCCCTAATTTTTAGCCCCACTAGTTTTGAGATTTTAAGATGTTGGTTCTATTAGTTTTGTGGATTTTATGACCTTTCACCCCATTTCTTTGTCAATATTAGGACCCTTCGTGCCATTTAGGTGTCGATTTTTTCCTGGCGAGCGATAGCGAGCCTGTAATTTTAGGAGGAATTGGCCTTTGGCCGGGAATTTTTTTTACCGAAAAATGTACAAATCTCTCTTGAAGGGAGGTCTCGGGGGTGTTTTTCTAAGCTTGATGGAGGTTTAGGGAGGAAACTAAAAAAATATATGAATAACTGAATTAATAGACCAAACAAACGGTCTGCCTCCCCTTAAGTGAGGGTGACCTGCTTTATTCTCGGTCTGGATTGTATCCATTCGGCCCCATTCACCCTACTGTTTTAACGCATTTATCCCCATCTAGGTGTCGATTTTTTCATGGTAAGCGATAGTGAGCCAGCATTTTATGGAGAAATTCGGCTTCGCTGGAAACATTTTTCTATAAGAAATAGTACTAATTTAGCCAGCTGTCTAACTCATTATCCAAAATATGGTGGCTCGCTAGCGCTTGCCAGGTATAAATATACACCTGGATGGGGATAAGTGTCTTCAAACAGTCGGCTGAATGGGGCCGAATGGATACTACCCAGAGAGAGAAAAAAAAAAGCAGGTGACCCCCTTAAAGAGAGCAGATAATCCCTGAGCGATTTTCAAATATAGTTCGTGTATTTTAAGAGGGCAGATAGACCCTGAAGGATTTGGATATGTAGTTTGTGTTTTGTGATTTGTGCTTATATCTTGTTTGTTATCCAACAGTTAGCCGATCCCCTGAGAGAAATATATATACTTTCTTATCTTTCTGTATGCCTTTCAATCTGTCCATCCATCAATCAATCAATCAATCAATCAATCAATCAATCAATCGACCAATCAATCAATTATTCTATCTATCTATCTATATCTATATCTATATTCCTATCGTCCTCCGAAGGTCGACCCATTTACCGACTTACTCCATCTGTTTTTTTAGCAGTGGCACACGAGCGCTTTTCCGGCAATTTTTGATGATCAAGTTTTGTTTCTACTCAGTACTATAGTCTATTCGCTGTAAGTAGGCGAGAAATCACGAGCTCTATCCTCTGTATCTCAAAAACGGCTTGAGCAAATTGGCTGTAAATTTTAACATCTATTCCTTGGCTGACTCTTCCCAAATGGTAGAAATATTAGCTCGATTACTGTAGAAGTTCTTGAGTTACAGAGGTTAGAGGTTTTTATTTCTCGCCTACTTACAGCGAATAAACTGTAGTTATTGGTATTTTCGCATTGGAATGGACAACTAAACTGAATGTACCGTATAGGATTATAAGAGACTGGACATTTTAATGCAGAAGATGACCACAATTGCCGGAAAAAGCGCTCGTGTGACATCAGCTTCACACGAGCGCTTTTTCACTTAACATTAATTATCTCGTGTAATTATCTTATATATTATTTGCATTTTATTTATTATTATTATTATTATTATTGTTATTATTATTTGTATTATTATATTTTTGTATTATTATTATTATTATTATTATTATTATTATTATTATTATTATTATTATGGAAAGTTGAGGATAAAATCTCCCGTGTGATACATCCTTTACTCTGGCCTCCGTATGCAGTGGTGTTGTCATAATCTGAGCGGACTGCGGCAAAAACGGGGAAACACAATATAGAACGTCCCCTGTCAGTGTATATCGGCGCTCGGGAAAAAGACACATTCAATATTTTCTTATTCACTGTTTTTCTGAATTCGATACTGGGCTGACTGTGTGCCCAAGTGTTTTATTTGATTTATTTATTTATTTATTTTTTTTCATGGCTGACAATAGGCGCATTCAGAGTTGCCTAATTTGGCTTGTCAGTACTGTTGGTTCTTGTCCGTCTCTATGTTAAATACACACACGCGCGCGTACACACACACACACACACACACACACACACACACACACACACACACACACACACACACACACACACACCCACACCCACACACACAGCCCGTGATGTACAGTACCTTCAACAAGAGTGGGGGTATGCATGTTAAGATAAAAGTTTCAATTGTAGAATCGAGACAGTAGATAGAATTTACAGAGATAGATATATATATATATAGAGAGAGAGAGAGAGAGAGAGAGAGAGAGAGAGAGAGAGAGAGAGAGAGAGCGTGAAAAGACAGCGTTGTTAATTATTGGAAAATTATATATTATTAATATCATTAAATATTCAAAGTTTTAATCACCTGTCAAGCTAAACTTTTCAAGAAAATCTACACCCTTATTATAACTTTTGCACGTCTTCTTATCCTCCACGGCATCCATGAAGACTTTAATTTTGTGATGGGGAGCAGAGATTGTTTAAATTTATAGCATACAGTAGGTTCACAGGTTTTGGTAGAAATGTATTCACTTGGATAATAGGGACAGATTCTATATTATGTAATATTCTTTGTAATTTTAATATAGTTTCTATGTTATTTGGCACAATCTCCCCCCCAAACAAATAAAA
>CM064521.1:22124519-22147891 GCA_032716605.1 Paralithodes platypus
AGTTGCAGGCTCGCTATCGCTTGCCAGAAAATAAAAATTAACACCTAAATGCCACAACAGGTCTGAAAATAACCAACTGTTTTAAAATCTATAAATTAATGGGGCTAAGAAAAGGGGGTCCAGAAAAACCACCCCCTTAAGTTATTTCTATAGACTTTTAAACTCTGACTGATTCCCGTTTTGGGCGACTCCGTAGGCTACCTACTTTGTTGTTCGTTTGAGTATAACGCCTCAAGTTTTACCCTTAATGCGATACCGGGATTGTAGGGTCTATATTTTGATTCTAAAGAATAAATACATCACGGGACTGTGTTTCTTGGTATGTGGGTGTAACTTAGGAGGTATCGGCTTTCGGCCGTGATATTTTCTACTGAAAAATTTACTATGTTTGGGGGTGTTTTTAAAGCTTGATAGAGGTCTAGGGAACAATTGTTAACTACTACAGTATGTAAGAAAGTACTTCACACTAGATAACTTAAATAGCACAAATAGTAATGGTTACAAACTAGTCGGAAAAGCGTTTAATTCACATTAAGCGAAGGCCCTATTTTCCAACAGAATAGTCAACTTATGGAACAAATTACCAAGAAACGTTGTAGAGTGTCATACAGTCCAGGCATTTCAAAATCACGTCGATACATATATTGCCATAAATACCCGACTAACTGCGTTTGTGCCCGAGTAATGTGACTGTATCAATATCGTTCATACTACCGGTACTATATCTTTGATTTCGGGTGCACATTTTTTTTTATATTTATTTTATATTTGTTTAATTTTATTTTTTTATTTTTTTATTATTATTTATTATTATTATTATTATTATTTTGTTTGTGGCTGAAACCCTCCAGTTGATTACTGTGGCAATCATTATTATTTATTTATTTTGACAAGCAGCCTAGTAAGGACCATTAGGGCTGTTGTTGATTGTCTTCCTTTGTATACTTTTGTATGTTAAGATAACCTTACAAGAAACGAACTTTTTTTACTTCACCATCAGCAAAAGTAACTAAGAAACGCAACCCAGGCATACTTCTACTCAATGAACAGCAGAATTATATTCAGATGTGTAACCAAATCATAGTTTTACTCGAATATCTGCACAAATAGCATCCTATGTCATGTGTAGTTTCATCCTACTGACAACAAACATAAAACAAATCATAAAAAGGGCACCCAGGCATATTTGTTTTATATTCAAGTAACAACAAAAAGAATCCTCCAAATGTTTAATCCAATTATATTTATTACTTCACTTGAAGAACAAAAGACCAAATAATCTAAATCTGGAACTCAGCCATATTCTTACTCAGCAGTCAGCTACCTCTAAAATACCTTTCCTAGAAACATAAAGCAAGATTTGTCTTCATAAAAGACTCCAAAAATAACCTATGAAACGCAACCCAGACGTAAAAACAAACATCGCTTGTCAGAAGTGTAACATAGTCATATGTTTTACTCAACTACCTACAGTCCGAGTGAGTGAGAGCACAGTGAGAGCACACGGGTTGGTTGAGCTCCTCAAAAGAGGGGATTTTCGGAGGGGTATCGTGGGGCTAATTGACCGATATACGTATCAGAAGATCGGCGATGATATGGTGTTTCGGCACATAGTAAACAGAACGTGGTTTCTTGTTTAAACATCGCCCACAAAGCATATTTAGTTTAATCTTGAGAGTGTTATTACCAGTATCAGTGAGGGGACAAGGAGCCGTCAGGCACTAGCCCAGCCCTGCCCAGGCACCATAAACCTCCAGCAGTAACCACAAGGTGAGTGAAGTAACCGTTTATAGGGCAGGCAGTTTCACCCTTATGGTTCCCCACCATAGGCCTTATCTTCCATCTACCCCAAGAACCTGACCCTCGGTCTTTCAACTTCTCAAACAATTCTAACCATTATGAAGTACTTGCTATAAGGTCCATTTCCCTCTCTCTAACCATTTAGGAAGTACCGGTACTTGCTACAAGGTCCATTTTTATTTCGTCTCTCTCTCTCTCTCTCTCTCTCTCTCTCTCTCTCTCTCTCTCTCTCTCTCTCTCTCTCTCTCTCGCTCTCTCTCTCTCTCTCTCTCTCTCTCTCTCTCGCTCTCGCTCGCTCGCTCGCTCGCTCGCTCTCTCTCTCTCTCTCTCTCTCTCTCTCTCTCTCTCTCTCTCTCTCTCTCTCTCTCTCTCTCTCTCTCTCTCTCTCTCTCTCTCTCTCTCTCTCTCTCTCTCTCTCTCTCTCTCTCTCTCTCTCTCTCTCTCTCTCTCTCTCTCTCTCTCTCTCTCTCTCTCTCTCTCTCTCTCTCTCTCTCTCTCTCTCTCTCTCTCTCTCCTTTTTATCCTCAACATCTTTACATCCACTTTCAATCACCGCACTTAACCGTCACAAGTCGCTCTCATTGTTATTATTTTTTGTTTTTCTATAACTTCAGATCGCTCTTTATCATTTTAGTAATTTGTTTTTCCCTAACATCTTTCAATACCCAACCAGGCCAGCCCCCTCTCCAGCTCGCTTTCTTTCTCCCTCGGCCCCGCCCCTGCTCTCTCTCTCTCTCTCTCTCTCTCTCTCTCTCTCTCTCTCTCTCTCTCTCTCTCTTAACATTTTGCACAATTTAAGCATTTTTCCATAACTGCTGTCCTAGATTCGATTACCCACTCAGATCCTGGCTCTCGCTCACTCTATGGCTCTCTCCCTATCTTGATGTTGACAGCATTATTAATATCCTAAGCATTTATTAATACTCAACATCAGGGTGGAGTCGCCAGTGTAAGTAATCATAGGATAATCATAGGATATAATTGGCGTGCTTCCCTTCAATCAGTTAGATCTTTTAGTTGTACCGGTGCCCAATGCCGAGGATTTATACATTTAACCACATAGCTTTAGAAGCAGGCCAATTGCCCATCAGAAAGGTTGACAATGATATGTGAACTTTTATGCATCCAGCCAATTATACATTAATAACAACAGCAATAATCTAGATATGTGCCAGGAGAGATTTCCTGGGGTTTCTGAAACAAGAGAGACATGGCAGAGATGGAAGCACCACGGGAAGATCAGGAGGTCGGGTTGGTAGAGGCAGAAGAACGGATAATCTTGGAAGACTATGGCCTAGCAGATACTAAGTGTTTAAGTGCGGAAAAACCAATGCAAGAAAGTATTCGCGAAAGTGTTCCGGCTGTCTTAGATCTATTCATTTATCTTGTGCTAGGCTGACAAAGGAAACATCAGGAGAACAACCAAACTGGAAATGTCTCGCATGCCCAGGGCCCACTGCAGAGCCAACCGGGGCAACACCGGCAACACCGGTCGCCGACTTGACCCAACTTGTGACCAAATGGAAAGCGCGGATCCAGGTCCTTGCCCGAGTACCTAAAGGAGCCAGAATCCAAGTGGCGGAGGCCCTTACAACCATCATAAAGCAGGCCCTACAGCTCAAGACACCCCTCGCATGGGCACGGCTCCTGGGTTTCTCTTATGGGGCCCTCCGAAAACCACCCAGAACCAACATACAAGACCATCTTCAGGTTTCACTAGCCACCAGAGTGAAACGTCAAGTAGCACAGTATATGGATGGAAACAAACTGGTGGAACCCCCCCGAACAGCAACCAAACAGGGCCCAGAAGCAACAGGACAAGGAAGAGGAAGAGGCTGAACAGCTACGTAAGAGGGTCGCGGGGAAGCTGGCGGATAGTGACATCAAATGGGCCGTCAGACTGTTGTCCTCTTCAGAAGGTTTTGCTGGTCAAGGCACCGAAGTTGTTGAAGCCCTACAAGAAAAGCACCCACCTACACCTAGGGACGGGGCAACCCTGCCTACACGCTTGCAACCCTGATAATAGATCAGAAGGTTAAGCAACGTAGGGTCTGGTCAGTAGTTGGATGGGTGACCGCACCTGTTGGGTGATTGCACCCGGTACCGACATTGACCAGATGTTGCCCTAGGGGTGGGTGAAATTTCCCTGGCTTGCCACCAGGGTTTAAGTAGCCCAGGAGTGTTGAACAAACTCCATTCCCTGTCAGTTCCGTCTCACTCAGACGAAAATGAGTACCTGGATTCATGGTGGCTAAAATGAATTCAGGGGCCTGATTGGTGGCTTCCTACAACCAATCAACACACGAGACTGAGAACTTGGTTAGCCACCAGGATTGCTCAGTGGCCATTGGGCAGGCCTTCTCTCGTGTTCGCCTCGTCCCACCCATACGTTAAACTGGGTACCTGGAGTGTAAAATCGGCCTTGGCGTAGGTCGTATCACTAGGGTAAATTTGATTACTTGCCTCACCTTTACTATATACTGTACTTCCATTCCCTATGTGTTGTCCGTCCTGTCCCCTCTCGAAAAGTATCCTCAAACTGTCTCTCCAACATAAACCAGCTCACGCAAGTTGGGTCAAGCCCCGACGCCTGCATCTCCTACTAAAATTCACTTCCTCACCCCCTACTACTTCCTCTGTACCAACTCTAGTATTCGAAGCATAAGAGTGATCAAAATGATTACTTGCCTCACCTTTACTATATACTTCCATTTCATACTTCCACCTAGGGACCTAAACCTCCCCCCTGCCCCAAATGACCAGATGCCCCAACCTTTAGTTGTCACGAAGGAGCAGGTGGTTGCTGCAGTGACTTCATTCCCAGCAGGCTCAGCCGCGGGCCCAGATGGTATCCGACCTGCCCACCTCAAAGGCCTCTTGGGTCAGGGATCAGGAGCTGCTGGGGAGGCACTCTTGGAAACCCTCACCAAATTCATCAACATGGTTTTAAGAGGGGAAGTACCCGACTGTACCACACCCCTATTTTTTGGGGCATCACTCTGTGCACTGGCAAAAAAAGATGGCGGTGTGCGCCTAATAGCAGTAGGGAACACCTTCCGCCGCCTTGCCACAAAGGTGGATTTGAAACCACTCTCGAATGGCCTAGGTCAACACTTAAGACCAGTTCAACTAGGTTTCGGAACTCCAGGGTTTTGGCAGGCTTATTCCAAACCTTCAATCCTGATTTTTGGCGAGACGGTGATCCCATCAGCGACCGGGTTACAGCAGGAAGATCCAGGTGGTCCTGCTCTTTTCTCAATAGGGGTGGATGCAGCAGCTAACAAAGTAAGGTCAGAACTGAATGTATGGTACCTGGACGATGCAACCTTGGGTGGGTCTGTAGAGAACGGTCTAACCGACCTAAATAACATCGTAACTGACCTCGGCCAGGCTGGGCTAGTGATAAATGACACCAAATGTGAACTTGTCCTCCTCAACCACACACATGAAGAAGGAGAAGAGACTCAGGTCCTGTTTCAAGGCATTGCCAGATGTAAAGATCCTTCAGGAGCACCAGCAAACCCTATTAGGTTCCCCACTAACTCTGGCAGCAATCTCACCAGCACTTCAAGTTAAAAAGGAGGAGCTTCAACGTCTCGTGAGTCGCCTGATACACATCGATGGCCACTCAGCTCTGGCCCTTCTCAAGAATTGTTTCTCCATTCCAAAACTCCAATACCTCTTGCGCACATCGATGACTTACACAAACAATGGTGGCCTCCAAGAATTAGACAGCATAATCCGAGAAGCAGTGACCAGTATCACGAACGTGGAATTTAAAGAACGGACCTGGACACAAGCCACCCTTCCTGTCCGCCTCGGGGGCTTGGGCATACGAAGAGCCTCGGATATTGCCTCCCCAGCCTTTATCTCTTCCCTCATCGCGACCAACGACCTTGTAGTGTCCATCCTTTCTTCTCAACCCAGAATGACACTTAATGGGGACGTAGCAGTAGCGATTAACACCTGGAAGGAAAGTACAGGAGCAGAGGAGCAGCCTCAGGGTACCTCCAGGAGCAAACAGAAAGCGTGGGATACCATCTCGGCAAAGAAAACTCAAGAAAATCTCCTAACCAATGCAGACCAGGTTGCAAAAGCACGCCTCCAGGCAGCCGCCCGTTTGGAGAGTGGCTTGTGGTTACACGCCATCCCCATCCCACCTCTTGGAACTCACTTGGATGCTGAAGCGCTCCGGGTTGCCATCGCGCTCAGAGTGGGTGCGGCAGTTTGTCACCCACACACTTGCAAGTGTGGTGGGGGGATGGATGCTCAAGGTCACCATGCCTTGTCATGTAATTACAACGCAGGCCACCTGCCAAGACACTCTGCACTAAATTATGTCATAAAACGGGTGCAGAGTGCTAACCGTGCATCAATCCTCGAACCACATGGACTTCACAGAGAAGACGGTAAATGGCCAGATGGGATGACCACTTTCCCTTACAAGAATGGCCGGTGCCTCGTGTGGGATGCCAGATGTGTTGACACTTTCTCCACAACCAACATCGCCAGAAACGCCGACAATGCAGGTGAAGCCGCCCGGATAGCAGAAAATAAAAAGCGAGAAAAATATCAAGCCATCACCAGAAATCATCAGTTCGAGCCCCTGGCATTCGAAACTTCAGGAGTCTTCGGCCCTACCACCCTTAAGATGGTGAATGAAATAGGCCGTAAAATCAGAGAAGTTTCAGGAGAACCCCGGGAAACTCTCAGGCTAAAGCAAAGACTAGGGATGGCTATCCTCCGGGGCAATGCCACCAGCGTCATTAGCTCAGTTCGACTGGACTGGGTCATGCCACTGTGTGAGGCCCGGGCAGGAGTGGTGTATCCGTAGTCTTTCCACAGTAGGGTAAAACAAAATATAAACTTTATTTGTATTTAACATGTGTGATGCACATAAATAAAAGGGGATGTGTCGGATAGTAGAAAGCCACAGTTGCTCGCGCGTTTGGGGCTAGCAACACGTATTATGAAAAACATGTATCCTCCTTCATTCATGGTGATGGGCTGGCCTATCAGAGTGAGAACTGAGCGATCTCTGCCATACCCATAGCTTACTCTGACTGTTCCTTTTACTTATATATTTTCTAGATCTCGAGTGACGGCGTCTCTTCCGTGGATTGACCTCCCAATCTACCAAGATTGGAAGCCAAAGCGTCACATTTTTCCTTTGCCCCTCAACTTTCTCTTCATAATTGCTGAGGGGCACAGGGCCCTGGGTGGGTCTTTGGTTTCCCGGGCGTTTCTGCACCCTCCTCAGCTCCCCGCCATGGAGTGGCTTCAGTCACCCAGGCTTTATTGTGGTCGGCAGGGAGGGTTCTGTGGGGGCGCTCGGTTATGGCCTTGGCCTTGCTTGGGGCCTTAGGGCTGTTCGGCCAGGCAGCTTGGGGAACAACAACAACAACAACAACTGTCCCCCCCCTTCACTCACTCAACCCCACAATTTGCCGGAGGATAACAGGTTTTTCACAATACGTAGACGGAGGTCTTTTCTAAAAAAAAAAAAAAAAATACCTACACAAATATCCTCCCAAATGTTTAAGGGGGGGGGGGGGAGTTTGACCTCCATCACGTTTAAGAAGAAACACCCCCATGGCCCCCCTTCGCTATTGCTCCCAGGATAAAGTCAACACCTAAATGAATCAAAGATCCTAATACTGACAAAGAAATGGGTCGAGAAATCTTAAAATCGCCAAACTGATAGTGAGCATGTAATTTAGGGGGAACCAGCCTAAGTCCAGGATTGTTTACTTCAGACAAATGTTAACATTGATTTCTAAGGTCTTGGGGATGTGTGTGTGTGTGTGTGTGTGTTTTTTCCTTTAACCTTGATAGAGGCCTAGAGGGTAAACTAAAAAATCTCACCTAAACCCTATCATATTCTTAATCGACTAACAATAAACATATCCTCCTAAATGTGGAAGCAGTCATATATCGACTCAACCAGCAGCAAAAATAAATCCCTAATGCTTAACCGAATCATATTTTTAGAGATTATCTACACAATTAACTTCCTAAATGTGTAAGTTATCACATATTACCTAACAACCAATAATGTGTAAGTTATCACATTTTACTCAACCAGCAATAACAATATCTAACCAAAAATCGCAAAGCACAGTGGGCTACAAAAATAGCCTCTCAATGTTTGATCCAGTCATATTTATACGCAAATAAGTACAAAAACATCCACACAGATGTTATAACTACTCATAAAACATCCACACAGATGTTATAACTACTCATAAAACATCCACACAGATGTTATAACTACTCATAAAACATCCAGACAGATGTTATAACTACTCATAAAACATCCACACAGATGTTATAACTACTCATAAAACATCCACACAGATGTTATAACTACTCATAAAACATCCACACAGATGTTATAACTACTCATAAAACATCCACACAGATGTTATAACTACTCATAAAACATCCACACAGATGTTATAACTACTCATAAAACATCCACACAGATGTTATAACTCATAAACATCCACACAGATGTTATAACTACTCATAAAACATCCACAAGAGTTATAACTACTCATAAAACATCCACACAGATGTTATAACTACTCATAAAACATCCACACAGATGTTATAACTACTCATAAAACTCTACTAGACTAACCTTCAAAAGAGGACTTTAGCTGTGTAAGCCAGCCATATTTTTACCCAACCAACAACCAAAATATCCGTCCTAGAAACGCCAAGCAGGGTATATATCCGAGGTAAATATATGTTCCTCTCCCCCGCTGCCAGTCGTGTTTACTCCGGCGACACAGGTGAATGGATAACTTGGGGGCGAGCAGTCGGAGCACTAATAAGATTTGTCCTGCACCTATATATACGAGTATTATACAGTATACGGCGCTGAGAAGTAGGGTGCTGCGGGTGGGACGGAACAGAGTCAACGTTATGCATCATTGAGTTCATTTTAGGCCTTTGATAGCGAATTACAAAGGAAAGCATGTAACTAACAGGATAACAGACATAATGACTCACGACTAGGCTGCTGCTAGTTGAAGGTTAAAGAGTCATATGAAAGAAGGACGGAAGATAGTCAACGTTATGCATCATTGCTTGCATTTTAGGCCTGTCAGGTCAGGTGAAGGTATTGAGTGATAAGCCTTTACAACAGCACCTCATAGCTACTGTCTACTTTCCCTATTTTCTGAAGAGTACAGCGAGGGAGTACAGAGTACAGAGTACAGAGTACAGAGTTGGAGAGAGAGGAAGCTGTTGGAGTGGCTTTGTTATGTGTGTTATTAGTCTGTATACGTCGTCGAGGTGTCCCCCGACTAGATGCGAGCATATGAATCACGCTAGGACGTACTACCACACCCACTAAATATCCACCTTGGCTGGGATCGAACCCAGGTCAAGCAGCTTCACACGTGAACGTGCTCTCCACTCGACCGCCGCGGGCCTTTGATGATGAACAGTGTTACAAAATAAAAACACCAAATGCCGGTAAATGCAATATGTTCTCACAAAGTCGCTAGAATGTCGCTAGATAGTACATTAATGTCAAAGCTCCCTAGGATAATGTCACACTCTCTAATAATAATAATAATAATAATAATAATAGTAATAATACTAATACTAATACTAATAATTATAATAATAATAATACGGTATTAAAAAATAAATAATATATAAATAGACCTGAGTGATTAATATACCATTTGTATAATCATAATATATTAATGATTGTTTGAGAGTCAATCTTGGTTACAAAAATACTAATGAACTGAGAGAGTGTGTGTGTGTGTGTGTTAATTACTCAGCTATTACAACGTTATAATAGCCAAATGTTAATTTTAAAAACCTGGCAATAATATGATGCAGAGACATAGTAGTTTCACACTTATCCATTAGTTATTGAGAAATGAGCTGCTAAGGGAGTGAAATATCCGCCAAGTTATAAAAAATCGAGTATCGTCAATTTTTCCCGCGTAAAAGGCATAGCTAGGAGCATGGGGTCAGTTTGCAACACTATTATTAAGATGGGAACAAGCCAATATCTCGCCAGCTAAAAACAAAATATATAAATAAATGAAAATTATAAATAAATAAATACATAAAGAATAAAGAAAAAGAAAATAAATAGACTATAGATTTTATATTTCTAAAAATAAAATAAAATAGGACTTCAGAGGCTATCAACCCTATTGGATTATTAAGCCAGCACACTAAGTCAAGAATAACGTCAGGACAGGAGCCTCTCTGCGAGAACCCCAGTCCCTTGTATATATTTCTAGCTATCCATGAATATAATAATGACTTTATACTGAAACCCTATCGTTATTTTCCAGGTATGTGTCCACGGGAGGGAAGTGCTGGTACTGTAAGGTAAATCCATTATGTTGGTTTATTGTGGGATGTATACTGTATATGTATTATTTATATATTACCGGTAATTGATGAATGTATGTGTTTCTATATTTTTGTTATGTTCCTGTTTTGGTTTGTTTGTTTTGCAAAGTTTACATTTTAATTAACTTATGTATGCATTAATTCATGTAATTATGTATTTATTTTATTATTTATGTATTATGTATTTATTTTTTATTATTTTTGTACTTTATATTCATTTATATATTTATTTATATATATTTATATTTATTTTATATTGAGTATACCAGTTCTTCCATTGATTTTTCTCAATTAACTCTTTCACTGCAAATTACGTGTTTTTCTTTAGAGAAATTCTGGTTGTCACTAGACGACTGTATTCAGTTTTAGTGAGGCAGTTAGGTAGATGAATTGTGCATTTCGTGATAAAAGTCAAATATTTGGCACACGCAATCAAATAGTCAATATAATTAAATTAGATATTGGGACATCAAATGTTTACTTTACATTGGCTTTGGCAGCCCCCTTTCAATTACTTTCCATCAACATTAGCCAATCATTGTATGAATATAAGTTGTTACCCATGTCCAGACAAGTCATTTGAGACTAGTTTGACATCTCTACCAGGGTATACAGTTTGGGGTAAATATCAGTGGTTAAGAACTCCAATGGAAAGTAATTGAAAGGGGGCTGCCAAAGCCAATGTAGAGTAAATCTACGATTTCATAATATCTAATTTTCATGATATGGACTATTTGATTGCGTGAGCCAAATATTTTTCTCTTATTACGAAATGCACAATTCCCACAGATTATGCCACTAAGCCGCTACCGTACACTATTTAGGAATCGGAGAATATAGGAATATATACAATCCGTTTCGATCATTTACCTCCCACAAGTCATTCATAAACTGCATATAATCGTCAAATGATAGCCATTATCAATGCAAAAAATACGTCACCGTAATGAAAGGTTTAATTAAGCACTTTCACTATATATTCCAGGCACACATCCGGACGAATTGATTCACATTAACATAAAAAAACTAAACAAAAAACAACTAAATGGTAGGTATATAATCTGGAAAAGAATAGTCTGGTTGTGTCTATAATAATTGTGTAAGATCTCCATCTGATTAAAGACAGATTATTAGTTTGCTTCCTAGACTTCCATTATTCTTAAAAAAACACCCCCAAGAACCCCCTTCGATATAAAACTGTAAAAGTTTCGGTAGAAAAATATCCCGCCGGTTTTTCCTAAATTGCAGGCTCACTATGGCTTGCCACGAAAATATCGACACCTAAATAGCGCAAAAGGTCTTAAAATTGACTAAGAAATATGGCGAAAGATCTTAAACGCGCCAAAGTAATGGGGCGCACGTCTTAGACTATCAAAACTCAAGGGGCTAAACATGAGAGAGAAAGGGGTCCCGAAAAACAACTCTAAGTGAAAATATACCCTTAATGTCTTCATGAACATTTGTTGTGTTTCATACATTGTGCCTTATTATTGTGTCTGGCTTCTATATCCCTGTTTTTTTTTTGTTTTTTTTTGTTTTTTTTTAATGCTATGTCAAATAACCCCTTATATATCGGGAACGTTTTTTGTTTATATTTTAGTCTAGAAATATTTAGATGGTTTTGTGCAGCTTAATTAAGAAGGATCTGTGATAGTGAAGAGGGTTAATAAAGATAGTTCGAAGCCTGTTAATTGCTAGAGGCCTATTGCAACTGAATAAAATCGCCTAATATTAGTCAACATGAAACGATAAGGATGGCACTTGTACTGAAAAGGTTAATTAGTTAAATAATATGGGTGAATTATAATAATTATTAGCGTATGAAGAAACAACTAAGATAAAAATGACCGTGTACATTTATATTACACAAGTCGCAATTTCTTACTCATGAATTAGTTTGATAAGTATTACATATAGAAACATTTGATTTATTTTTGATTTATTTATATTATTTTTTGTTTTAATTATTTTTGTAAAGGTTGAAATTCCTTCTCTTGTAATAGTTAACTATGTATTACAAATTGATAAATTGCTACACGATTTGTTTTATCAAAGATATATTAAATTTATATCGACCGAGTTACACAAATCCAAATTGTTCTCTACCCTTTCAATTAGACGACTTTTCTAAATTTCTAATACATTTTTCAGTCGGCTATAAGAAGGACGCATTTCATCAATTTGGTTGATCAGTATGTGATTTTATTCAGCTTAGGAAAGGTTCGTGGGAGCTTGATGGTAAATTGATACACGTCTATATTTTCAAGAGGTCCTTCCTAAGACGAAATATATCATAATATTATAAAACCAGAGTAAAATGAGGTAAAGCATCCTTGGACTGAAAGTGTTAATCCGGGGGTGGGGAGTATGGACTCCCTTCTCGCTCGTGTTTAGTTTTTTTTTAGTTTTTTTTTTATCTTAATGGACGTCTAGGGAGAAAACTAAAAAGTAATTAATAAATATATGTATAAATAAGCATAACACATCTAAATCTCCCCTTATCTGAATGGTCCTTCCTGTCAAATATAGTCGTATGGAAATAGCTAGAATAAAACCATTATTGGAGTCATCAGATGAGAGGAATAATAGTTCACTGTATGGCTTCGGAAACTCCAATAACAAGAGTTCATGCGACACAGAGTTCGAGCGCCCTTTAGTTTTATGCTTTTACTTGTTGTTTGGTTGCATTGTGAATAGAAATACATAGTTTGGGCATCACGAGCACAAACAAATCACCACCACCACCATAACACTTCACTATTAAAAGCCAACAATATGTATAATCTGTAACAAAAAGTTTATAATAACAATGAGTATGTTGATAGTGATTTACCTTTCTATCCTTATTATATAGCCATCATACGACGACGGGACGTATTATGGTATACCCTCTGTCGTCCGTCCGTCAGTTTGTTAGCTTTCCTTGTCATCACTCTAGCGGTTTTATATCTTCACTGATTTTGACAAGTCTATAATTATTATAACAGAACCTCACAATTGAAATACATTGGACAAGTTCGATTTTCAGCTTTTTACCAAGAAGTCTAGGGAGGCAACCATCAGCTTTCCACTAAAAGTTCACTAATTATGCTACAATATTATACTGTTTGATATCATATGATGTTTTATCGCTATTCAGCTGTTACAGAAAGTCTAGGGAAGCATCCACCCACTTTTCTATAACTTCAAGAAAGTCTATGGAAGCAGCGACCCGCTGTTCAATAACTGCCTGTGCTTGAACCTTCATTTTCATCACTCTAGACTCTAGAGCAGTGCTTCTTAACCTTTTCCGACATCAGCACCCCCTGTAGTAAGGTTTCACAGTTCAGCACCCCCTTACATCTGGTTACTGGAGTCACATTTGCTACACTAATATAAGGATAAAGTAAACGTAAATGAAGTATTGCTTAACAATTTATTTTGCTCATTCTCCAATAATGATACATTAAAGATGTGAATACTAAGCATGTGATTTTTGTTGTTGCTTTTGTACGACTAATTTCCCAAATTGAGGCTTAGTGTGGGCGAGAGCCACCCTCATATCATGGACCAGTCCATCTTGAAGGCAGTTCCGGGCTTTTGTTTTGATCTGCAGCATAGTGGAGAATGCCTTCTCACACAAATAGGACGTTGGAAAGGGAATATAATTATCTCCCGTGCTGCTCTTGCAATTCCAGGGTATGCTACCAACTGCTGACACCAGAAGTCAGACAGTGGTAGGGCACGGAATAATGTCAGACATCCCTGGTTAACCTGCAGGTCGATGAGCTCCTTCAAATTGTTATTATCACTCATGTCTGCTAAGAAGGGTTGCTGAATCCATTCTGGATATGTATGATCCTTGGTAAAGTACTGTGCCATGGTAGTCTCAAAGGTGCGAGAGGTAAGTAGTGATATTTTCTCCAAGCATGGGACTAACTTTATTATCCCCCAGCTTCTCATCTAAGATTGGAAAGTTTCCCACATTCCCTCCTTGGACTTAAAAATAATAATAATAATAATAATAATAATAATAATAATAATAATAATAATAATAATATTTATTCAGTTAGCAATTTACAAAGTTGGTACCACATAGTTTGTTACAAATATGACATGTACCAGCCTTGGATAATTCCAACTAAGGATAGCCCAATAAGGCCGTTAGGCGTATTTCCATTGGGGTCCTTGTGGGATTAGGTTAGCTGGGGAAAATGGGGAGGATAAAGAAATAGATACTTTAGAGAAAGTATTTCTAGGGGGTTATTTTAAGATACCTTACATCCTATAGTAAATATCAGTAATCCGTAATCAGTAATAATTTCAGTTTGGTTTGTCTATCTCTTATGTCGCATTTAGTAGTAGACATAAAGCTTGGTGCTCCCTTCTCGCAGCTGTCCGGTTCAGGTGTTCCTTCAGGCTACGTCTGAAGGAATACAGTGTTCTCTTTTCACGGACTGACTGGGGTAGGTCGTTCCAGTCTTTGGGGGACTTGACGCTTCCAGAGGGAGATCTTCTTCTTGAAGGCTTCTACCCTCTCTGCACAAACAAGCCTATTAGCATTTGAACCTTGCATAGACAAATTGAGGTCATTCAAGTGATTGAAGATGTCTGCCAGATAGGAAAGAGAAAGGAGGAACATTTCGTCTTCAAAATGTTCAGCATAGTTATTGTGATCTTCTCTGAGGAACATTGCAATTTCAACATGGAGCTCGGCAATACGGGTCAGGACTCTGCCACGTGAGAGCCACCTTACTTCTGAGTGGAAGAGAACGACTTGATGCTCCGTCCCCACCTCCTCACAAAGCAACTTGAACACTCGGTGGTTTAAGGGGCGACCCCGGATGAAATTCACGACTTTAACACAGACAGGCATAACTTCTTTGAGTTGAGGTGGCAGTGTCTTTGCTGCCAAAGCATGGCGATGGAGAACACAGTGGTTAATGATGATATCTGGTACTTTTTCTTTTACTAAAGCAGTGAAGCCAGACCTGCACCCTATCATGGCTGGGGCACCATATCTGTGCAGACAGACCTAATCTTCTCCCACTTGATCTGATACTTCTCAAAAAACTTGTCTGAATATATCTGCTGCCTTAGTTGTTTGCAAAGCATTGCAAAAGAGGAACTCATCTTTAATTTCACCATCCTTGATTTACCGGATATACACAATCAGTTAACTCATGTTGGAAACATCAGTTGATTCGTCCAACTGTAGGCTGATGCAGGTGGGACTGTCCCTAATCTCCTTACCAACCTGGCCCAAGATGTTGCTGCTCATATCTGCAACTCTCCCTGCAATGACATCGTTGGACAGAGGGACTTCCTTGATCTTCTTAGCTGCCTCTGTTCCCAGAACTAGTTCCACCATACAAATGGTACAAGGCTTAATTATGTTTTCCGGAGCTGAATGTGAAGCCTTCTGCCTTCTGCCTGGGTATGCAACCTCATAGGAAGCTTGAAGAAGGGGCTTCTGGGGTGGTTTGAATCCAAGTTGGGGCAATGTACCTTTCTGATCATATCTAGCTCTCTTGGCCTTCAAGGCTTCGAGAGACTGTTCATGGTCTGCTGGGTGCTTTGCCTGGTGTTCTCGAAGTCTAGCAGGCTTCAAATTAGAGTTGCAAATAATAAAATGGCAGGTCATGCATTGTGCCCGGTCAACACCTCCCCTATCATCCATGAGTGCAGTGAAGCCATATTATTGTTTACAATTTTCTTTGTTTATTTGCACAGCATTTCCAGCACCCCCTAAAACTGATTTCAGCACCCCTTGGGGTGGTAGCACCCCAGGTTAAGAAGCACTGCTCTAGAGGCTCTATTTCTTCACTGATTTATAACATGACTTCACTATTGAAAGACCTTGGAAGAGTTTGATTTTCAGCTTATTACCAACAAATTTAGGGAAGCCACCACCAACTCTTCACTAAGACTTCACTAAATACACTACAATATTTTGCTGTTTTATGTCTTATGACTTCTATAGCTTTTCAACTTTTACAGAAAGTCTAGGGAAGCAGCAACCCACTTTTCAATGACGTAATAAGATATATTACATCACCTTTTACGATCAAATCTAGGGAAGCAGCCACTCACTTTTCACTGACTTCGTTAAGTTCAGTACCGTACATTATTGTTTAAATATTTAATTTCATTCAGGCACTTGCTAATGTAATTAGGCGTGTCCTATTAGAGCGGAAAATCACCCGCACTGATTAGGTTAAGAAGTACCTATTTTATTCTAGATGGTTTATTCCGATAGTGTATAGGCCTACCCGTCGGAGTCCTAGGGGTAGATTATAAGCTAAGGATAACCATTTAATTTGTTACCAGAATAAGATAGAAAGTACGTCATCGCGTTGAAAGGGTTATACGTTGCAGTGCTGATCTGAATAACGAGAAATATAGGTGGCACCTTATCTAGGCCACTACTTGACTCCTGGGCTGTTGCTTCTTCTCTGCAATGGTCTCTGCTAGCTTAGAATAGAAGTACTGAGCCCTGAGTCCCATCCCTCCAGATGTGGTGAAGACTAGTGGGGTAAAGCTGCCTTGTTGAATATGTAGGATTCTGTCCATACATACCCTGACCTTTTCTTGATCGTTTCTCCTGTGTGCAGCCTCTAGAGCCAGCTCCTTGTAGCTAGTGGCCATTGGGTCGAATATGGGTAGATTATTCTACTACTACTTCAAATACTACTACTAATGATAATAATAAAAATAAGAATTATAATACAAAATATAATAATAATAATAATAATAATAATTATTATTATTATAATGTTAATGATAATACTATTATTAACAGTGATAATAATAAAATAATGTTAATAGATAATTAGGCAAATAAGTAATCATACAATCATCATACTTACTTCAATATATATCCCGGTATTTTGTATGTTTATGAAAGGGGGATGCAGAAAGAATGTCTGCAATTGACAAGGGTTGCAGGAGAAAAATATACAGCAATTACCTGCTTGTAGGAAGCCCCAGGAAGGTTTGGAATACACACACATTAGTACACACACTTGCACGAACACATACACACACACACTTACTCATTGTCATATATACATCCTCTTAAACACACAGTAACTCATACATATTCCCATACACACTCGCACAATCACACAAGCACGCACTCACAAAGCACTCTTACACTACTCTCTCACTCTCACTCTGTCTCTCTCTCTCTCTCTCTCGCTCTCTCTCTCTCTCTCTCTCTCTCTCTCTCTCTCTCTCTCTCTCTCTCTCTCTCTCTCTCTCTCTCTCTCTCTCTCCTCTCTCTCTCTCTCTCCTCTCTCTCTCTCTCTCTCCTCTCTCTCTCTCTCTCTCTCTCTTCTTCTCTCTCTCTCTCTCTCTCTCTCTCTCTCTCTCTCTCTCTCTCTCTCTCTCTCTCTCACACATACACGAGAAACATTCACCCGTAATAAAAACTGTCCTTGCCCTATTTTTGCCGCGCCTCGCATGTACAGTAATTTCATGAATATTAAAATCCCGTGAACAATATGAAGAGCAGGTTGGTAATGGACAAGCGAACTACCCGATTGCTATTACAGTATATTACCGTCTCGTATTAAATAGCTCCATGTAATAGCTAAGGCGATTAAGTTGCTGCTGTAGTCTATTCATTGTTAGTAGGCCAGAAACCGTGAATAGTAACTTCTGTAACTCTGAAAGGGCTAGAGCAAATGGACTGTCAATTTTCCACATCTGTTCCTTGGCTGACTCTTCCCAAATGGTAGATATGTCACTTTAATTATTCTAGTCGTTTTTTAGTTATAGATGTCACTGTTCAAGAGGTATAGTGATGTTGAACGAGGATTTTAGTACTAGCTTGAGCATAATTTTTTTTTTCTATGGTACTGTATAGGATTAAATGTGCCCAGTTTGTTTTCTTCTATACTTGTTTTTAATAATCTGGCGAGAAATGTCTTCCCTTCGTAACATATTTCCTGTCACTCAATGATCACGGAATAAGATAGGCCCTAATGTTACATGTTTACTTCATATAGTTAGTTTGTATTCATAATTTATGATATACGGTATTCCGATATACGAATCAAATCAACACTCTTTAATCAAGGTACCGGTAGAGACATGATAATTTCTATTAAGATGCAAATATTTGTCAAACAATTTATCAAAATTTAATCTAGAGTTAGTTGTTATCATTAGTAGTTTTGATCAGTCAGAGGTGTTCAAACTTTGTCAGTCATAACAAAGATGTGTTAGCTACACCACTGACTATTACCTGAATCATTTCAAGGTGGCAAAATCCACATAATAGTCAAGCTCCACAGAAGTTTGTCAAAGATTAGTTTGTATCTCGTGGGAGGTAAAAATTAGTCAACCGGACGAGTTATTGGAATAATGTTTTGTTTGTTTATGTAAAATACTATAGGTAGCGCCAACGAACTTGACAATTATCTCGTTCTCTAACCTCTTCGTAACTCAGAAGGACCTTGAGCAAACTGGCGGTACATTTCAACACCTATTTCCTGGTGGACTCTTCCCAAATGATAGAAATGTCAGCCCGATTGCTTTCATTAATTTCGAGTTATAAGAAGTTAAGGGGTCCAGAGTTGTCAAGTTCGTTGGCGCTACCTATAATTGGGTGGCAAAATGTCTGTACGTAAATACAAATTTCTATAACTATTGCCGAAATGGGAATATGTTATAAAGTAAACATAATTTTTGGGGGGATGACAGATTGCTGCTGTTGAATAATTGTGATTATGCATATTATTACAGCCGATGTATTATATTACGGTGACAAAATTATCGCCGTTTTGTGATTTTGTTTATTATATTTGTTTGTTATAGCCTAAGCCAAAACACAGTATATTACTATGCTAAGGGGAGATAGGTCGTTTTTCTGGTTTCCCTTCTTCCTCATATTTAGCCCCATTTTTTTTTCAGATTTTATGACGTTCGGCCTACTATAAGCCGAACGTTATAAAATCTGAAAAAGACTTTTCGTCCCATTTCTTTGTAAATATTAAGACCTTTCGTGCCCTTTACGTGTCGATTTGATCCTGTCGAGCTCTTCGGTCGTGACATTTTCCTACCGAAATATGTAGAAATTCATCTCATAGCGAGATCTAATGGATGTTGTTTTAAGTTTGATGGAGGTCTAGGGAGGAAACTATAAAATAAATGACTATATAAATAGATAGACCCCCAAATAACCACTGTCCCCTTAAGATAATTATTGTTCGTGTGGCATTATGCATATATTATCGCAACCAACCAAAAAAAAAAAAAAAAAAAAAAAAAAAAAAAAAAAAAAAAAAAAATAAAAAAAAAAAAAAAAAAAAAACACTCAGCATATTGTGAATGATTCTCAAACTTATATAAACTCATCTGCATAATTATTTGACATTTTAATACTATAATATTATAACGGGGATTGTGGAGGATTTTTAATACCCAAAAATTATTATAGTTGTGGAATATTTTGTAACCGATTATTTGTCTTTTCAGCACGATGACGTCTTATTCGTCTTATTCTGGTTACCAGTACACGATTTTCTTTAGCTTATAACTTCTTTCTAGGACTTAAAAGGATTCATAGTATCTCAATACACCATCTAAATAACATTGGTCCTTCTAAACTGCCTAAAATCGACTAATGTTGGCTATTATAAAAGGTAAAACAGGCATTATTGCGCTGAAAGGGTTAAAAAAAAAAAAAAAAAAAATGTATACCCTTCTCCCTCATGTTTTGCCCCATTAGTTTTGAAATGTTAAAGCGTCCCCCATTAGTTTGGCCATTTTATAACCTTTTGCTCCATTTTTGGTAAATTTTAAGACTTTTCGTGCCATTTAGTTATCAATATTTCCCTGGCGATTGCCAGTGAGCCTTCAGTGAGCCTTCGGGCATATTTCTACCAAAAAATGCTCAAATCTATCATGAAGGAGGGTCTTAGGTGTACCTTCTTAAGCTTGATGTAGGTGTAAGGTGGAAACTTGGAAAAAAAAAAAAAAAAAAAAAAAAAAAATATATATATATATATATATACTGTATATATATATATATATATATATATATATATATATATATATATATATTTATTTAATAATACACATTTAATAATATAATACGAATGGGAGATGAAAGGCTTACAAAGAGAATATGTGATTCAGGTACAAGGGGAGATAGAAGGGCAGGAAGACCCCCATTGAGATGGAGAGACTGTGTAAGAAAGGCTTTGGATGATAGAGGAATGACTATAGATCAGGCAGGGGAAGTGGTGGTGGACAGCAGTGAATGGAGAATGCTTGTGAATAGTTGAGTGAACACGTGGTCATTTGGAGTAAGGGGTCGGGCGCAAGTTGAACTAGATAATAGTCCATCAGGCGCCTGGCCCGGTGAGACGATTAATATGAAGGGTGCGCCTGGAAGTGTGGTGGGAGGGCTTGTGGCTTTGGCTCCGCTGCATGTCTGCCTGCCGAGATCGGAACCTCTCCAGGTGGTCGGGGGCCGGGGGAGTGCTGGAGCGACCTTGGTGACCCTGGTCTCTGGTCTTCTCCTGGGTGACCTGGATGTGTGTGAGTTTGTGCTATTTATCTGTGTTTATTTGTTGTTTTATGTTGTTTTTGTGTTTTCCCTGTTCTTGCTCTGTCTTGGGTCGGCTACCCCCAAAATGGGGATTGGGCCTGAGCATATAGATAGATAGATAGAATAATATAAAAATACTCTCCTTAAAATGCAGAACGCAAAGCACCAAATGTACCACAATGCCGCACTAAAAGTAAACAAATGCACCGTAAATTGTGTTTGCAATTTTGAATATAGACTATAACAACATCAGTGCACAAAATCAGAGTGCAATAATTGTTTTGTAGAATATTACACACGTTGCATGCGGTCTTTATTGGCACAGTTTAGCCCCTTCTGTACATGCGGTCTTTATTGGCACAGTTTAGCCCCTTCTGTACATGCGGTCTTTATTGGCACAGTTTAGCCCCTTCTGTACATGCGGTCTTTATTGGCACAGTTTAGCCCCTTCTGTACATGCGGTCTTTATTGGCACAGTTTAGCCCCTTCTGTACATGCGGTCTTTATTGGCACAGTTTAGCCCCTTCTGTACATGCGGTCTTTATTGGCACAGTTTAGCCCCTTCTGTACATGCGGTCTTTATTGGCACAGTTTAGCCCCTTCCGTACAGGCGACGTCTTTTTCACTTTTTTCTAGCTACGAGTATATTCAAACGATTTTGCTCAGTTTAAGCAGGATCTGTGGTAGTGAAGATGGTTAAGTGAGCTTGTTCAAAACCTATTAATTGCTGGAGGGCCTTATTAAACTGAATGAAATCGTCTAACAGTAGCCAGAATGAAGTTAAAAGGACAACACCGGTACTGAAAGGGTTAGTTATGTTCAGTTCAGTCATGAGCCATAATACCTGCACACCCGTTTGAATCTGTATCGAACCCAAGCGAGACAATCCAATGTTCTGTTATATGCCAGAGGCTTTCACAACTTGGCTTTAAAGATTCAAAGATTCAAATGGGTGTGCAGGTATTATGGCTCATGAGTGTACTGTCGTGGTCATAAATACTGTAACACCTAATGATAATAAAGGTGGTGAACTTAAGGGGAGCGTCCTCCTAAATATAACCGAAAATCTCGTCGTCCAGTAAAATTCAGGTTATGGCATAAATGTCTCCACTCAACATTCATTTATACAGCTGTGAAGTATTAATGCCGAAAACCGGGTCTAAATCCATTAAAATCTTGCTTATTTCAAACTTTCCGGGGTGCCCAGTGCGGGCGGGCGAGCGAGCGAGCGATAGTTACCGACCTTTGAGCTCGAATAACTTGACAAATCTTTGTCCTAGAAAGATTATATACTGTATATATATATATATATATATATATATATATATATATATACGTATATCGAAAGGGCATAAAATGTACTATACAGTATACATGGTATGATTTTTGTGTTGTTATAGACCCACTAGTTCGTAAACAGTGAGGCCTGAAATATAAATATAATCTCAAATTTGGATAACCTAATTTCCTAATCGCCTAATTCCATAATGAGAGGAGATATGAACATTCAAAACAGACAAATCATAGATACGCTTTCCCTGACACATTCAAAATTTTCCTAGCCTTCTTTATCTAAGTAAAATAGTCTATTATCGGTGTCAGCGACTCTGAGAAAATTAAAGCCCAATTATATGGCAATAGTTCCAGCTGATTGACTTGTGCGACTGTGATTAAAACTTTTGTTAACCCCTTCTGTACCGGTGACGTCTTATATACTATATTTTAGCTATATTTAGACGATTTTGTGCAGCTTAGGAAGGATCTGTGATAGTTGAAAGGGTTGATTGAGATAGTTCAAAGCCTTATAATTGCTAGATATCCTTCCTAAACTGGATGAAATCGATTAGTGGTAGTAAGAATAACATTACCAGGATGTCGACGGTACACAAGGGGTTAAGAATAAATAATTACTACCAGACGGGATATTGGACCTGGTCACAACAGTCAATCAGCTGGAATAATTGACACATAGGTGGGCCGATATTTTTCAGAGTCGCTGAAACCTAGTCTAGTGTTATCCGGACCCAAGTTAACCCTTTCGAGATCCAATACGCATTTATTTTTTGTTGTTTTCTGGCTATGCTTAACCCCCTCAGTACCGATTCCTCTTTTCATGATATTCTGGCAATTATTAGACGATTTTATTCAGCTTAGGATGGACGTGTAGTAATTAAGAGGCTACAAACTGTCTCAATTAACTTTTTTTTAGCTACCACAGATCCTTTCTAAGCTGCATAAAATTGCATAAATATATCTGAAATAAAACCACATACATATCCGGTAGTGAAAGGGTTAAACGATATTATTCTGATTAGGAAGGGTATATGGAAGTCAGAGAGTTAATTGAAATATTCTTAACCCTTTTAATCCCCACAGATCCTCCTAAACTGAATAAAATCATCTAATGGTAGCCAGAATAAACTGTCACAACGCGTCATGATCCTTAAGGGGTTAAAATGGACGCCATCGTATTGAAACTCAATGGTATTAAAAGGTATAATTATATGGTATATTGATAGCAATTTTCCTTTCTATACTTCTATAATATAAGTTTATTACTACGGTACCATTATACCTTGATAACGATACACTATTAAAGACACTATATTTTCCCTTTCAATCCATAATTTCGGACAGTTTA